>CM062810.1:620245264-620547342 GCA_031772625.1 Pinus tabuliformis | reverse complement strand
TTGGTCTCCAAGAGTGCCTCTTCCTTAGCCTAAAAATTCGATCATCACAGATTCCATTACAACATCACAATTTCACATAATTTTAGGGATGATGAGCCTCTGAATTTTGCATGATGATGAGTCATGAAAATTCATCTAGACACAATGGTTTAGCATGAGTATTAGACCACATACTTCGCATAGTACAAACTTCACATAGGATAGACCACCAACTTTGCATAGAACCCACTAACTTCACATATGAGACACATAATCCACATATCATAGAGAATTTATGCCTCAATTAGTTACATATCACAGAGAAACCGATGCCTTAGTTAGCTCACATATCACAGAGAATAGATGCCTTAGTCAGCTCACATATCACAAAGAATAGATGACTTAGTTAGCTTGTATATCATAGAGACGGATGCCTCATTAAACTCACATATCACATACTCCACATACCACAGAGAATAAATGCCTCATTCATCTCGCATATCCTAGAGAATTGATGCCTTAGTTAGCTCGCATATCACAGAGAATAAATTCCTCAGTCAGCGTATATCATAGAGAATAGGATGCCTCAATCATCTATATTAGATAATAGATGCCTCAGTTAGCTCACATATCATAGACAATATATGTATATGTCTAGATGATTCAAAAATCAACTTTGTGCGAGAGAGAATAGCCTCAATACAGTGATTCATCCATGTAAAGGGTTATTCTCTTGGCTAGGTCAGCTTGATATTGGAGGGGTTTAATTGAAGACTTGTGGGGTAAATATACATTCAATTTTTCTCCTTTGATTTTATTCATGAAATTACCAACTAAAGCTACCAATCTCCAACAGCTGACATGGCAATCTACAATAGTTGACTTGGTTCTCTATGATTGGTTGTAGCAATTGACATGTCCCTGTAATTGGTTTTGCTAGTTGGCGTGCCTCTTTGTGATTTGTTGTGGAATTTGACATGGTTCTCTATGGTAGTTGTCATAGATCTTTGCGGACTTTGATGTTCTCCCTGTGATTGGTAGTGACGATTTGCGTAGAATTTTTTGATTTGTTAGTGGCAATGACGTGACTCTCAGAGGTAGCCTACATGGCAACTTGTGATTGTCTTTTGGTTGTTGCAGTGGATCTGTGACATGGATCTCTATGAAAGTTCTATGGTAGTTGAATGGTGTTTAAGTTGAATGGTTGTACAAACTTTTAATAAGGCTTATGGTAGCACAATTGGCATAAATTGTTGTGATTCCTTGGGAGGTGGAAAGTTCAAACTTGGTTGGGCTGGTCGAAGTTTAATTTTTATTTTGACCCATATATGTCCATTTTGTAGAACCAATAACCAAACAATGATAATATTTTATATAATGGATACCAATATTAGTGCATTATGTAGAATGTGTGCTAGATAGTGCCATTTTTTTATAACAATTAATCTTTCTAATATTTTTAACGGTCAATTTGAGAGAAAATTTATTTTTGAAAAAAAGGATTTTGGTTATATTATTTTGTGATTTGAATGAGGGAGGCTGCAAACAATTTTTGAGATTAGGGTGGTCATGATTATTGTCAATATGAATATATGAAAATAAATTTGACATGTGAAGTTGCAGATGAAGAAAAGGTACATTGATTTGGTTGTGATTTGAGCTTATGGATATAGTTTGAAATATTGTGAAAGGTGGTCTACAATAGGTTGAAGAAGGAGGTGGGTCCTTCAGTCAAGTTGAATACCACAACAAGTTAGTGCTTACACATTTTTGAGGTTGGTGCCTCATTCAGGTTGTAGCCTACTGCAAGTCAGTGCATGCACATTTTTGGAGTTATTGCCTGCAAATTTGCTTTTGGGGGTATGTTCCTCTAGTAGGTTGGTGCCTACAAATCTATGTAATCAAATTAGAGAAACAAAATAATTTGTGGTTTTCTTCTGCAATGGTTTCCACGTAAAAGCTAGTGTTCTTGTCTGTTGATGTGATGATTTTTACTTGATGCACAATTTTGTTCATTATTATGATGCGTGTTATTTATTAATGCACTACTATATATTCAATTATTCATGAAATTTTTTCGAAATGTTGAATTTTTCATTATATTAATTCACCCTAGCTCTTAGTGCAATCTCTAGTGTAACATGGTCTTCATCCTCACACTTTGTAATAACATCATCATCATTATACTAAGATTTTCCTTTAACTCAAAAACTTCTTTATCACGTTCCTCTTGACTCATCTGGTTCTTTATTTTTCCAATTTCTCTGTATCTTCCTTCATCTTTTTGTGGCTTTTCTTTGAACCTTTATCAATACAATTAATAGTCATCTTCACTCTTACTTTTTGAACTTCTATCCAATTGTAAGTTTCACTTCGCCTCTACTATGGCAAGTATGTTTTAGCTTGCTACAAGTACCTCACCAAGCTTCTCTCCTCTAAACCTAGACTTTTGATATGCTTATGGGTTTCTTCTCTTGGAACTTTTGATCTTCCTCTACTCCTTTAGGCCTTACATCCTACTCACTCTCAAGAGCTTCACCTGCTCCTTTCTCTAGACAACTCTAC
Organism: Pinus tabuliformis; assembly: GCA_031772625.1. Taxonomy (NCBI): domain Eukaryota; kingdom Viridiplantae; phylum Streptophyta; class Pinopsida; order Pinales; family Pinaceae; genus Pinus; species Pinus tabuliformis. The sequence continues at coordinate 620,544,798 of CM062810.1, read as the reverse complement.
CCATATTTGCAACTGTGGAGTTGTCTTAACAACTTCTACCCAACCTTAGCTAAAAGTTGTTACAATTTCTCTCTGTTATACAATCTCTACCACGTTCCTTTTTATTGCTACTACTTGCAATCAACAATTTCTCTACTGAAGTTAATTTAAAAATATAAATACCATGCTAACTATAAATATCGTCATATCTACAATTCAAGAATTTTGAGTTCTTTTCTTTAGTTTCCTGCAGGATTATTTATATTATCATTCTTCTCATTTTTTTCAAATTGTTATCAACAATATCCTTAACTCTGCTCCCTAGCTGGGATTGTCTTTTCATTTGTACAAATTCCTTCATGATCTATTTCCTTATTTAATCCTCTATTATTCCAAAAATATCTTCTTTCTCACGTCTTGTCAACATATACTCAGATTAATTAACCTATAAATAAATCCATTACCTCAATACCTGAAAGTTTTTTGGTTGCATATTTCCTTGAATAGTTTTCACAATCTATTGATGTCCTATGTTGAACTCTAACAACATATCTAGAGTTAGAAGCATTCCTACACTAATCTCCTACCTTGAATTCATTCTTCTTATGCATTCTCCTGTTGATCCACCACTAACTCGCTAACATCTTTGCTCAAGTGGTACCACCATATATACTATAGTGTTGATCCAATGATTTTCTGTAGCATTCAAACGTGTAGGCTTAACTTGCTTAGATATCACCTGATTATTAATGCATCCCTTCTCCATACCATGCTGCCCAATTAAAAAATTTGACTAATTATCCTCGATCATCTTCAAACTCTTGGTGGTTGATTTCCATAGTTCTCTTTGACTCAAGGTTTTGGATCAACCTTTTTCATTTACTCAATGATGTAATTTCAAAGATATCCAAACTCAACTATTTATCAAATATGTACAAAACATCAATTTTCTTTGCTCCATATAACATGTTACAACATGTATGACTAAACACTTTGACCAAGTTCTTAATCAAACTATCATTTGTATTTGGGATCCAAAAAACTTCATGGTAAGCTCTTTGCTAGCAACATGAATACATTTATACCTAGGTATGTTTAAGTCTTGATACCGTTTTTTGGCTTGGATACATATCCTTAGCCTAGATACATTCACCTCTGTTCAGATATAACTCTTCAATCTAGGAAATCTGGGAATTTGGTTCACTTGTAAGCAACACAGTTCGATGAGACTCATATTCAACTTGAAATGAATATAAATTTCTACCACACTTTCCAAAATCTAGAGGGTCCACCCTAGAGTGATCCGGATACATTCTTTTTCATTTTGATATACCTTGGCTCAGATACATTTCTCTCTATCTAGATATCTTGCAACCTATGGTATGGTCCACACCAGATACTATATAAATTGGATAAATTGACCTCAGCCTGGGATATAAGTAATCCACTCCTTTTCCTTGCTTCTCTCTTTCTTGCACAACTAGATACAATATAAGCAGGTAGGTAGCAGTTACCTCCTCTCTAGGTCAACACCTCATAACTGTGTTTAGGCTTTAATCTAAGCATCCAAATATATACCCATCACTTTACTTCACACTTGATTGAATAGTTGGATACTCCACAAGCCTAGATACAATTTGGTTCATTTTTGTGGGGTCCATGACTCTTTGAATCCAAAAGCTGGTTATGAATTAGTTGTATACACTTTAGGTAAACTAGATATGTTACAAGCCAGATATATTTTTCCCCTTCCTGATAGGCTTCTTCAAAAAAATTGTGTTTACATCTTCATCGATTAATAGATCAAGTGTATAAATGGATCCAATCCTAATTCAACACTACATTTCTTATTTCACCTGGATGTCAAACCATTAGATTAACTATCAAATGGTAGATAAATCTTCATTCTCATCAACATATCACCTCCACTGGAACCTAGAATTGTTCATTATGTAACTCGCTCCCTACAACTTTTCACCCTATAATGATGAATTCTTCACCCATTGATATTTACACACATAATCATGTTAAATCCAAATCCATCATTCAATGAATTTTACAGGATTGAAAAATACTCATATGTGAGGATCATCACCCAATCATTGTATTAAACCTCACTTTACACATGAATTCATCCTTGAATTCTTCTATTGCACCCAAGACTCATAATTCTCTTGCACAAACTCTATCCTTTATATATTTGTACATATATTTATACTCATAATTACTCAAAAACCTCTCTATTTATACAAATTGCCTTCATTACATAATTGATTGGCCCCCTTCTTGTACGTTTCAACCTCATACAGAAATTAATTGCATATGAATTCTAGAAACAGAAAATAAACAATAGCGAGAGAATAACACATAAAACAAATATACAAAAAGATTTTCCCTTGGATCCCAAAACCGGGACTACCAGCTTGATTTTTCGTTATGTTCCTTTCAATTTTAAAATACATATTTATACATGCCGAAGCATCCAATACCATGGACCGAAAACCATCGCATCCAAAACCATGGACCGAAAACCATCGCATCCAAAACCATGTGCGAAAATCATGCAAAAAACCATACGTAGGTCCGTCCAACCTAATATAGGTTCCAAAAACAAATTTCCGAGGGTGCTACCTCGGACCTCGTAGAGGGGGGATACCCGCTCCCCTCAAACCCCCCAGACATGGGGGGCTGCTACTGTTGGAAATAATACTGAGAGGGGGCGTGAATCAATATTATCAAATTCTTTTCAATATACCTTCCAGATTTATACTTTAATTTATTCTTCAGATATTGATCATTAATTTTTATGTCAGTGCCATATAATAATGAACAAGAACAAGAAAAATAGATAGGCACACCAAAGAACACCAGATATAAGGTGGAAACCCAATGTGGGTGAAAACCACCTGCTGCAATATGTCCCTATCTTCTTTCAATTAGAAACTTCTTTTACAAGGATTTTGTACTGGTGTAGTCCTTTACCAGTACGCAGGCTGCAACCTATAGATAGATACAACTCTCTCTCGTTTTCCAGTCTCTCCTAGAAGGGAGCTACAACCCCCTTTACTCTTTTACTTCTTTAAGGACCACGTTTCATTAATTTTCAAACTGGATCCAAGAAGATTAAATAATCATCAAGTACATGCAAATCACCCAATATCCTTATAAAATCAACCAATGAATCACCCAACTTCTCAGAATGTTGTAAATAGAAAAGTAATACCAGAAATCTAAACCTAGAACTCTGCAGCAGTAGATAAAAGACAGCCAACAAATGTTTCAAGATAGGTTCGCAACTTCACCAATAGAGGCCTGCGAATACCTGCAGCTCTTGTGTGTCTAAACTACGCAGATCCGCACCTGGTCAGTCTATTGCTCTGCGTATCTCCACACCACTCATTCTGCTTCCCTGCATACCTCTGCTTAGATCTGCACCTGCACTGTCTGCCTGACAGTGTACCTCCGCAACTTGTTCTTCTACTTCCCTGCACACCTCCACACTGTGCCTTCTTCTACGCTGCGTACCTCGCACTGCGCCTTCTACTACGCTGCGAACCCCCGCACTGTGCCTTCTCATGCGGCGTACCCCCGCACTCACACCGTGGATTACCTTGAACCTCTGATTAGGGCCAAATTAACAGTCCTCCAATCTTCCATAAACAGTCAGATCCATAGATTTGATCATGCGCCTAAGAGATCACGACTTATCAATAGATTTTCCTTAAGTTTTCTCCTTGATCTAGATCTAGCTTTTAAAACCAATCACCCCAAAAATTCAGATCTTAAGATATTCAAATTTCACAAGTGTCTAGCCAAGTGATCTCCTCTCCTTTTTATAGGCAAGCCCTTATTCAAACCATGGGACAAAACCATCGAAAACCAATACAGGAGATCCAAACAGGGGTTCAATAATTTAGATCCTATACCACGGGCCAAAACCATAGGATCATGAATGACGAGCTAAAGACCAAGGGCCAAAGATAAGAAACCCCACGTGAGCGCGCTTCTCTGCATTAGAGTGAGTGAACTGGGGGACCGCACCTTATGAAAGGAGATCCTGCGGGTATGTCCGCACTTCCTAGACGGCGAACCTGCGTGTCCACACTTTTTGAACCATGCACCTGTGAACCTCTTATTTTCCATCATTTTGAGAGCCTGAACAGAGATTTGCCACTTGAGTGAGTTGCCATCAAGTAAAACACCTGTACCATAGAGCCAAACCAGAATCATAATGCCAACAATCTCCCCCATTGGACTTGATGGCAACCTCAAGATCCTCAACATCATTCTCCCCCTTTTACATCAAGGGCAAAGGGTTATGCTCCCCCTGAGAACATGCTCAGGCCTTTGCTTTGCTGATCATGCTCCCCCTGACTAAAGATCAGATCTGCAAAAGAAAAATTTCTTCAAGAAGAACATAATCCACCATAACCATAAATGACCATGAAAGAGATAGAGACATATTGCAGCAATATTCAGATCAGCATCCATGTTCTCCTTCTGTACTTCCTCCAAGATATTCTACCATAATGCCAACAATGCATTATTAGAGAAGTATGCTCTCCCTGAACCTGTGCCATTCGATCTTCGACAATCCAAAACCCAGCAAATGTATGCGTATACCCATATGAAACTTGCGTACAACCAACAATCTCTGAAACAGATGATATTCAACAACAAGATGATGCATCAACAACCCCTGCTTTTGCCTGAGGTATTCAAAGGTATCCCTGGGCAATGGTTTGGTGAGTATATCAGCAACTTGTTCCTTAGAAGGAAATACTCCAACTTGACCTTTTGTTCAAGCACTTGTTCCCTGAGGAAAGTGATTACTGATCGGTATGTGTGGTCTTTGAATGCATGACTGGTTCTTTAAATTGCTAATTGCACTTGTATTATCACATAAGATGGAGATAGGTGGAGTACAAGTGATCTGAAAATCTTGCAAGGTCTGCATCAGCCAAAGGAGTTGAGTACAGCAAGATGCACCAGCCAATATTCTGCTTCAGCTGTAGATAAAGCAATCGAACTTCGTTTCTTGTTGAACCAAGATACTAATCTGGAACCCATAAAGAATGCACCACCACTTGTGCTCTTCCTGTCATCCACGCTTCCGGCCCAATCTGCATCTGTATAAGCATGAAGGGTGAGATCTGTATCTCTAGGGTACCATAAGCCATAGTTTTGAGTTCCTTGAAGGTACTTGAAAATTCTCTTCATTGCCTGAAGATGAGTTTCCTTTTGATTTGCCTGAAATCTTCCAACTATTCCCATTGCATGCATGATGTCTGGTCGATTACCTGTCAAATAAATTAGACTTCCAATCATAGATCTGTAGGTTGGTTGATGCACTGCTACTGATTCATCATTTGCATTGAGGATACATTCTGTGACCATGGGGGTACATACTGGTTTTGCATCTTCCATGCCATATTTCTTCAAAATCTGCTTGAGGTACTTGGTTTGAGACAAGAAGATCGCGCCTTCATTTTGTTGAATTTGCAGTCCAAGAAAATATGTCAGTTCTCCAAGCAAAGACATTTTGAATTATTTCTGCATCACCAAGGCAAAGCTTTGACTCATAGCTTCTTCATTGCTGCCAAAGGTAATATCATCTACATACACAACAAGTATTAGCAATTTGTCATTTTCAATTTTTATATAAAGATTGCTATCTGCTGATCCCTTTGAAAAACCTTGTTGATGAAGATAGTCCAAACGGTAGTACCAAGACCTTGGAGCCTGTTTAAGACCATAGAGAGCCTTTTTTAGTCTGCATACAAGATTTGGATCATTCCCAAGGATGAACCCATCTGGTTGCTCAATGTACACTTCTTCTTCTAAGTCTCCATTCAGAAAGGTTGATTTTACGTCCATTTGAAATACTTTGAACTTCTGAAAGCTTGAGAGAGAAAGGAACATTCGGATGGCCTCAAGTCTAGCAACGGGAGCAAAAGTTTCTTCAAAGTCTATTCCTTCTTGTTGAGCATACCCTTTACAAACAAGTCTGGCCTTGTTTCTAATTACTTCCCCATTTTCATTTAACTTATTTTTGAAGATCCATTTTGTCCCTATGACATTCGTATGGTCTAGGAACCAACTCCCAAGTGTTTTTCTTTTCGATCTGCTCAAGTTCTTCATCCATCGCCTTGACCCAGCATTCATCTTTGCATGCCTCTCTTACATTTTGTGGTTCAGTGGATGAGAGTAATGCCAAATAGCTTGAGGCTTCTGCAATTGTTCTTCTTGTTTGTACACCTGCCACTTTCTGCCCCAAAATCTGAGATTCTGGATGATTCTTCTGAACATACCTGGATGGAGTCTTCTCTTCTATCCTTATCTGTTCCTCTGGTGCCTCTTGAGGTTCTTCTTCATCATCAATCTGATTTGGAGAGTAGTCTTCATCCTCTTCGATATTTTCATAATTTACTTGCCTAGGAATGTATCATTTTTCATCAACCACTACCTCAATGCTATCAACAATTCTTCCAAGTATTTTATTGTAACACTTATATGCTTTGCTGTGGGGAGAATAACCAAGGAGAATGCCTTCATCTACTCTAGGTTCAAGTTTGCCAAGCTGTTCATCATTATTCTTAATATATCATTTGCTTCCAAAAATTTTGAAATGCTTTACCGAAGGAGTCTTACCATACCAGAGCTCATGAGGAGTTTGAGTGTTGTTCACTTGGACATTTGTTTTGTTGAGAATAACAACCGCAGCAAAAGGAGCTTCACCCCAGAAGGTTGCGGGGGTCCCAGACTCATCAAGCATAGCACGATCCATTTGTTGGACCATTTTTTTCATCCTTTCCACCACTCCATTTTGCTGAGGAGTCCTAGCTGTAGAGAATTCCCTTCTTATTCCATGTTCTTCACAGAAATCGAAAAATTCATTTGAGGTAAACTCCCCACCTTTGTCAGACCTGAGGCACTTAATTTTGTGATCTGATTCGTTTTCAGCCAAGGCTTTGAAAGATTTTAATTTTTCGAATGCTTCGTCCTTGTGTTTCATAAGTCCCAACCAGACCATCCTGGAGAAGTCGTCAATGAATAATATAAAGTATTCTTCTCCTGGAGGTGACCTTGTCCTAAATGGACCACATATATCTGTATGGACTAGTTCAAGAGGCCTACTGGCTGATCCTTCCTTCTCAGAGAAGTTAGTTCTGGTTTGCTTACCAAACTGACATGATTTGCATATGGTGTTGTCTGGAATTTTGATATCTGGAAGACCACGAACTGCCTGGTATTTGCATGCTTTCCTTATTTGCTAAAAGCTTAGATGCCCCAACCTCCGGTGCCATAACCAATGTTCATCATCCTTGCTCAAATAGCATTGTTGTTGTCCTTCTTCAAATATGTATAGATTATTTGGAGTTCTTCTACCTTTGACCACTATTTTTCCTGTATCAAGATCACGAACACTACATACATTTGATCGAAATATTACCTCTGTTCCTTGATCACACATCTGACTGACACTTAGTAGATTATGCTTAGTAGATTATGCTTCAAGCCATCAACATACAAAATATTTCTAGCTTTGACCTTTTATTTCAACTGAGCAGTGGCTTTTCCTTTTATGGCTGCAGGAGTATCATTTCCAAAAGAAACTTTCTTTCCCTTTTCTAAGGCAGTATATGATTCAAGTTTTTCTTTATCACCTGTCATATGCTTCGAACATCCGCTGTCGATGTACCATATATTTTCTTGTCCTTCTGCATAAAAAGTTATCCCACATCTTTCTGTTTGTGGTTCCTTTATTCTCCATGTTCTGGTGCTCGAGGCTTGTTCCTTTGTCTGTCGAAACCTGCTCCTGCATTCAGAATCTTCATGACCGAAGTTATTACAAATAGAACATTCAATTTCATTTTCAAAGGGAAAAAAAGTTGTTATAGGTCCTTTTCGTAATCCCAGTCATACTTCTTTGTTTTTGAGCTTCTCTAGTCATGATTGTCTTATAAGCAACACATTGAGCTGCTTTGTGACCAAAATTATGGCAAGAGAAACATTGGCCATTGAATAAACTTCTACGATTATCAAATCTACCAGCCAAATGATTGTAATTTCTAGTGTCATCCATTCTTGAAGCAAATTGAGAAGTTTTTACCTGTGGCTGGTTGTAGCTTTTGTTCACCCTTAAGATGGATTGCCCCTAGTTTACCTGGTAGTCTTTGTTTGTTCTTGATGTAATTCGTCCCTGCCTTACCTAGTGATCTCCATTGGGCTTTTGCTCATTCCTCCTTGGTGCATCAAGATAACTCTTTGAGGTGGATGCTTGAGATGTTTCTCCATTATAACCCAAACCTGTCTTGATTAGTGGAGAACACTGTACATTGATAATCTCATCCAGAGTTTCAGATCCTTTAACAAATTTAAGATTAAGAGCCTTTGTTTTCTCAATTTCTTTTCTAAGGCAAACAATTTCACATTCTAACTTCTCAAGAGATTTTTCTTTTTCATCAAGTTGGAATTGCAGAGTATCAATGATCATATATTTTTCTTCTAAACATATTTTGAGTTGAGAAATATCTTCCTAAAAACCATCTACATCTATAGCGTCCATGTAATCATCATCTTCAAAGGCCATTAAAAGTTTATAATCATTACCTCATTCATCTTCGTCACTATTTGATAGGCCATCACTGTCTTCATGAGTGTAGTAACTTTTCTTAGTTGCATTCTGTTTCTTGTTCCATCTAATAGGTTCCTTCCTTTTGTCAATCTTATCCCTGTGAGGACATTTGGCAGCATAGTGACCGACTCTTCCACAAGCAAAGCATTTGAAAGGTAACTTACCTTGGAAACGACCAGTACCCCGTTGAAGATTTCTGACAAAATTTGATTCTTCTTCTTCTTCTGACACGTGTCCTAACTCATAGTACTCTCCTTTGCCTGAAGCCTTAAAGGAAGCTTCTCTCTTGTCTGAAGGACCTCCTTTCCTCATTTCATAAGAAGTTAGAATTCCGTGCAGCTGTGAAATTTTAAGGCTTTGTAGATTCTCCTTTTCTTCTATTGCAGAAACTTTAGGTTCAAACCTAGGGGACCAAGATCTTAGAACTTTTTCAACCACAACAGCCTCTTTTATTTCTTCACCCAAATTTTTCATACAATTAACAATCTCATCTACACGAAGAAAATAGTTAGCCACACTTTCATCATTATACATTCTAAGATTTTCATACTGAATCCAGAGGGTTTGCAGTTTTGCTCGTTTTAACTGATCATCTCCTTCATAGCTCAAAACAATCTTGTCCCATATCTCTTTTGCGGATTTAAACTGCATTACCTTGACAAATTCTGATTGAGATAGGAATCCTAATAGAGTATTGACCGCCTTTGCATTTGTTTCATATTTTTTCTTCTCAGCCGGATCTGTAGGAGTTGTTGATGGAAAAGTATACCCTGTATCTATGATATCCCAGACTTTTGTACCAAGAGATTGAAGATAGGCAGTAACTCTTACCTTCCAATAAACGAAGTTTTTCCCATCAAAAATCGATGGCCTGATTGATGCTTCCCTCTCGTAGTTGCTCATGATGAAAGATCTTTCTTCAAGCGATCAAGCTTCTTCTGAAGAACCTGCTCTGATACCAATTGTTGGAAATATTACTGAGAGGGGGGTGAATCAGTATTATCAAATTCTTTTCAATATACCTTCCAGATTTATACTTTAATTTATTCTTCAGATATTGATCATTAATTTGTATGTCAGTGCCATATAATAATGAATAATAACAAGAAAAATAGGTAGGCACACCAAAGAACACTAGATATAAGGTGGAAACCCAATGTGGGTGAAAAACACCTGCTGCAATATGTCTCTATCTTCTTTCAAATAGAAACTTCTTTTACAAGGATTTTGTACTGGTGCAGTCCTTTACCAGTACGCAGGCTGCAACCTGCAGAGAGCTAAAACTCTCTCTCATTTTCCAGTCTCTCCTCGAAGGGAGCTACAACCCCCTTTGCTCTTTTACTTCTTTAAGAACCACGTTTCATTAATTTTCAAACTGGATCCAAGAAGATCAAATAATCATCAAGTACATGCAAATCACCCAATCTCCTTATACAATCAACCAATGAATCACCCAACTTCTTAGAATGTTGTAAACAGAAAAGTAATACTAGAAATCTAAACCCAGAACTCTGCAACAATAAATAAAAGACAACCAACAAATGTTTCAAGATAGGTCTGCAACTTCACCAATAGAGGCCTGTGAATACCTGCAGCTCTTCTGTGTCTAAACTACGCAGATCCGCACCTGGTCGTTCTACTGCTCTACGTATCTCTGCACCACTCATTCTGCTTCCCTGCGTACCTCTGCTCAGATCCACACCTGCACTGTTCGCCTGACAGCGTACCTCCGCAACTTGTTCTTCTGCTTCCCTGCGCACCTCCGCACTATGCCTTCTTCTGTGCTACATACCTCGCACTGCGCCTTCTGCTATGCTGCAAACCCCCGCACTGCACCTTCTCCTACGCTGTGTATCCCTGCACTCACGCCGTGGATCGCCTGCGAACCTCTAGTTAGGGCCAAATTAACAGTCCTCCAATGTGCCACAGATAGTCAGATCCACAGACCTGATCATGCGCTCGAGAGATCACGACTTATCAATAGATTTTCCTGAAGTTTTCTCCTTGATTTAGATCTAGCTTTTAAAACCAATCACCCCAAAATTTCTGATCTTAAGATATTCAAATTTCACAAGTGTCTAGCCAAGTGATCTCCTTTCCTTTTTATAAGCAAGCCCTTATTCAAACCATGGGACAAAAACCATCGGAAACCAATAAGGGGATCCAAACAGGGGTTCAATAATTTAGATCCTATACCACGGGCCAAAACCATAGGATCATGAACGATGAGCTAAGTACCAAGGGCCAAACATAAGAAACCCCATGTGAGCACACTTCTCTGCATTGGAGTGAGTGAACTGGGGAACCGCACCTTATGAAAGGAGATCCTGCGGGTATGTCCACACTTCCTGGACGACGAACCTACGTGTCCGCACCTTTTGAACCGTGCACATGCGAACCTATTATTTTCCATCATTTTGAGAGCCTGAACAGAGATTTGCCACTTGAGTGAGTTGCCATCAAGTACAACACCTGTACCATAGAGCCAAACCAGAATCATAATGCCAACAGCTACACCCCCTCTAACCCCCTGGTTAACTACGTGGGCTAGTCGTGGAAAGAATATAACATAACCCATCATTCTCCCACTTGTTGTTTTCTTTCCACATGGGGCCACATGAGAGCTTAGTCATTTATCCAGCCCCGCAATGCCCATTTTTTCTTTACACCAAGAGAAATTCTCATAGCTCACAGATTTTGTGAATGCATCGGCGGTATTCTTCAACTGTCCACCTTTACCAACAACGCCTTTTTTTCTTCTATCGTTTCCCTCACAAAGTGATACTGAACATCAATGTGTTTTGTCTTTGAATGGTAACCACAGTTCTTTGCCAAAAATATTGCACTTTGGCTATCACAGTCCATCCTTATAGCTCCCTACACTAACCCCATACTTGAACACAATCTCTGCAACCAAACTGCTTCCTTGCTTGCTGAGTGGCTTCCATGTATTCTGCCTCTGTAGTTGATACTGCCACTACAAATTGTTTCTTATTCATATAACTAATTGCACCTCCCAATAGGTTAAACACATACCCACTTGTAGATCTTCTCTGATCCAGATCTCCAGCCCAGTCTGCATCAATAAAGCCACGAATATCCAACACTCTATCCAACCGTGGTCTTCTTTGGTAGCACAAACCATAATCACTAGTGCCATGCAAATACTTGAAAACCCGCTTCACTTCTATCCAATTCTCCTTTCCAAGTTTTGACATATACCTGCTCAATACTCCCACTGCATGTGCAATGTCTGGTCTAGTACATACCATTGCATACATTAGGCTACTAACTGCACTTGCATATGGAACACAGGACATGTCATCTTCATCTTCTTATGTCTTGGGACACTGTTCAGCACATAACTTCACACCTACAGGAATAGGAACCTTCACCGATTTACTATCCTGCATATTAAACCTTTGCAGTATTGTCTCGACATACTTCCTCTGGTTTAACCAGAGCTTCCCTTTTGCCGGATCTCTTTTAATTTCCATGTCGAGAATATAGTTTGCAGCACCAAGATCTTTCATATCGAATTTGGAGGACAATTTGGTCTTCAAATCCTAGATAATTTCTTTTCATTTACAACCAGCAACATATCATCCACATACAAGATGAGATAAATAACACGGTCACCAATTAATTTAAAATACACACAGTGATCTGCTTTGCTCTTGGTGAAGCCAAGTCCGTGTATAAATGTATCAAATTTCTGATACCACATCCTTGGTGATTGTTTTAACCCATACAAAGACTTCTTTAACTTGCAAACCAGTTCTTTCTTACCCTTCACCACAAAACCTTCAAGTTGCTTCATGTAGATCTCCTCTTCCAAATCCCCGTGAAGAAATGTTGTCTTCACATCCATCTGTTCTACCTCAAAATCAAAAGCATCAACAACAGATAAAAGTAATCTAATAGAAGCTACCTTGGCAACAAGAGCAAAAATATCACCAAAATCAATTCCCGGCACCTAGGAATAACCTTTTGCTACCAACCGAGCTTTGTATTTCTCCACCTTTCCTTCTTCATTTGTCTTCTTTTTGAACACCCATTTTCTACCAATGGGTTTCCTTTTAGCTGACAACTCCACCAAATCCCAAGCCTCATTTTTGTACAAAGATGCCATTTCACCAACCATGGCCTCTTTCCAGAGTTTTACATCCTCTAAATCTACTGCTTCCTCCATAGTTCTGGGATCATCATTAGTAACAGATAAAGAAAAATTTGAACAGAAAGCAGATGGATTATACCTTTCTGGTAGCCTTCTTTCTCGAACTGATATTCTCACACTTGGAGTTTGTGGCTCTTCATCTTCGGATTCCTCCTCTGTTGTAGAGTCTGATTCTTCCTCCTTAATCTCAAACACTATCTTCTCATGTTCCTTTGGTTGGACTTATGTTTAATAGCATATTTCACTTCTCTGAACACCACATCTCGGCTATACATAACCTTCCTTGTTACTGGGTTCCAAAGCATATGACCCTTTAAACCATCCTTATACCCAATAAAGTTGCACTTTTCAGATTTACTATCCAACTTGGTTCTTTTCTCCTTTGGAACATGTAAATATACATCACATCCAAATACCCTCAGATGTGAAAGAGAGGTTTCTTATGCTCCAATGTTGATGAAGGTGATTTTTTGACCAGGTAACATGTTGTCTCCATCGCCTCTACCCAAAATTCTTGTCCTAACCTGGCACCAATGAGCATGCTTCTTGCCCTTTCCATCAACATCTTGTTCCTTCTTTCTGCAACTCCATTTTGCTCAAGAGTGTATGGAGTAGTCTTCTACCATGCTATACCACACTTCTTACAGAATTATTCAAATTCCTTACTACAAACTCACCATCATAAGCCCCGGGTTAGCTCAAATGGTCGAGTTCTGATAGTACTCTCGGTGAGAGGTCACGGGTCAAATCTCCTCGGCCTCGGGGGTAGGCCTGATGGCGTGCAGCTCTACATGGACGTAGCGGCCTCCGGTGCCCCTGAACCACATCAAAAAAAAAAAAAAAATCTCCACCGTCATCCGACCTCAACACCTTTATCCTCTTCTCTGTTTGGTTTTCCACCGGAGCCTTAAATTCTTTAAACTTGTCAAAGACTTCATATTTCTTCTGAAGGAAATATATCCATGTATTCCTTGAGAAGTCATCTATAAATGATACTTAGTGCATAGACTTACCCAACGATGGAACCTTCACAAGTCCAAACACATCACTGTGCACAAGATCTAATATCTTTTTTCGCCCTCTTACCACCAGAAGGGAAACTCACCCGATTCTTCTTCCCATATACACAATTTTCATAGAAATCAAAATCCAGAGGGTTATTACTCATACCTTCTACCATACCTTTACCATTAAGTATTCGAAGACCCTTCTCTCCAATATGTCCAATCCTTGGATGCCACAACATGGTCTTCTCTCCAGAGACCACTATATTTTTTGCTCCACTATCAGGAACTATAGAACTGTTGCACCCATCAACAACAGTGCTACCTTGCATCTTGTATAGAGTTCCAATCTGAACTCCCCGCATCAATATTAGTGCTCCCTAAACCATCTTGCAGGTATCCTTATTAAACAATATTTTTACACCTGCATCATCCATCTTGCTTACAGAAATCAGATTTCTGTCCAATGCAAGAATATGTCGAATACCTGGAAGTGTTCTAACCCTTCCACCTTGCAACTTCAACTTTACTTTTCTGTGACCAACGATTCTAGCCTTCCTATCATCCCCTAAGAAGACATCACCACCTTCGTATTTCTCATACTCACAAAACCACTCTCTATCTGTAGTGAAGTGAAAGGATGCACCTGAGTCAATCAAACATGCCTCATGATCTACATGTGTACTTGAAGAAGCCAAGTACGCGTCCCCACCTTCATCTGAGGTGGTTTTCACCTCTGCAAAAGGAGAATCATTAGATCCCTTTCCTTTGTTCGAAGCTTTAGATTTACAATCCCTTTTATAGTGCCCTTCCTTTCCACATTTCCAGCAAACCACCTTTACAGGTTTTCATAGAGATTTAGATCTCCCACTCAATGACTTATTTTTGTTTATGTTCTAGGACTGTCCTAGTACATAGAAGGCATCACCATTCTGGCTCTCCATATTTTTCCATCTCATCTCCTCCGTTAGCAAGGATGAGACTATTTCATCAAACTATAAGGTAGTTGCATGCTACCTATTGCAATAACCAGACTATCCCATGAATCTGGTAGATAACACAACAAACTGATGCACTTATCTTCATCTGAAATTTTAATATCAACAGACAATAACTGACTTACCACAGTATTAAATGCGTTCAAATGCTCTATCACCGAGTCTCCGTCTTTCATCCTTACGTTATATAGATTTTTCCATAGGAACAGTTTATTCACTAGAGACTTAGATTGGTACAAAGTCCCTAACTTGTCCCACAAAGCCTTAGTCGTATCTTCCCTTGATACATTCAACAATACTAAATCTGAATCACACAATCGTATTGTGCTCTTTGCCTTCTGATCCAACTTCTTCCATTCTTCATCGGACACTATTGTTGGTTTAGTACCTGGATCTACCACGATCCACTGAGCTTTGTCCACCAATAGATCCTCCATCTTGAGTTTCCACAACTCAAAAATTTGACCATTAAATTTATCGATCTCTATCTTTCCACTACTTGCCATCTTCTTTCACCACCAGAATCAATCCCGCATATCTCCCACTGAATAGGGTCTAGCACAGGCTCAAGCGAAACCCCTTAGCAACAAAGGCATCTCCTTGAAGCCAAAATAGCTCTAATACCAAATGTAAGTTTTAACCCTGTACAAAAATTAACTTCATACGAATTATGGAAACAAAAAATAAAAAATAGGGAGAGAATAACATATAAAACAAATATACACAGAGATTTTCCCCTGGATCCCAAAACCGGGACTACCAGCTTGATTTTTCATTATGTTCCTTTCAATGTTACAATACATATTTATACATGTCGAAGCATCCAATACCATGGACCGAAAACCATCACGTCCAAACCATGGACCAAAAACCATCGCATCGAAAACCTTGTGCAAAAATCATGCACAAAACCATAAGTAGGTCTACCCAACCTAATATAGGGTCCAAAAATTTTTCCCAGGGTGTTGCTCCTAACCCCGTAGAGTTGGGCTACCAGCCCCCCTCAAACCCCCCCAACAGGGGGAGCTTCCACCCCCCCTATGACGCCCCCATTGCAAAATCGGTGCAACGAATAGGGGGCTCCACCCCCCCGTTAACTACGTGGGCTAGTCATGGAATGCATATAACACAACCCAACACTTCTTCACTCTCTCAAACCTCTCTTGGGCCTTAGTCTCTCTGAGCTCTCCCTTCTATCTACTTTATTATCCTATCATATATTTCATTTATGAAGATAAAAAAATATACAACAAGGATGGTTGATTGAGATCCATTAAAGATGGATCTAATAATCCATACATATAAAATATAAAATCTATATTAAAGCCTCTAATTCCTTCAACAAATCACATCAAATAGTGCATTACATGTGAATGAGGCAATAATATCTCATATCCCTAGTCAATCCCTATTTCATTTAGAAAATAAAATTCTTAACTTTAATTATATTAAATTAACTTAACTCAAATTAATGGAACCCACTCACTTTAGTAAATGTGGTAAGACCTCCTAGGTCTTGTTGACTTGAAGAAATGCTCCTCTCACTAACTAAGGTTCCTCATTAATAATGGAGAAAAAAATAGTATTGTTCATTTATATTTTGCAAATGTGTCTCCTACTAGTTGGATTGGCTAAAATGGTATAGATTGAGCTTTCAAATATGACTTCATACCCATTTTCACTTATATGCCTACACTCATCATATTATGTTTGAGGCCTTCTACAAAATAGATAATTGAAATGTCCTTTTCACCTCTCTGGGTCAAAACAAACACTCTTCTATTCACTTGAATATTTACTTGGTAATCATCCCCTAATTTTAGTCACCTAAAATTTTAGGGGCTAATATTCTTAGGTGCCTTTTTCCAAAGAAAAGAGATTATCCAATTTTCATTTTTTCTAAAAACTATACAAATATTTTATCTTATAAATCACAAAAAATTTACAAAAACTATATAAAATAATTAGAAATTTCAATAGATTTACAAAAACATTGGCAAATATTTTATAGTTTGTATGTTAGGGACTAGTAATATTCGCTAACATTTTTAAACTTTAAGATAAATTTTTATCCTTAAAATTTGATTTTACTTTAGTTTCGAATGAATTATATAAACTTGAGAACCGTATTATTTTATAACCAATATGCAGTACCATGAATCATTATTGTTGCATTCTTCAATTACTTGGCATGAAAAGAACATAGATTTAGATGTACCTTCATTAATGTTTGTCACATTATCTATTTCTTTGTTTATATTTGATTTCTTTCTCCTACAATCACTTTCATAATGACCTCAATTCTTATAGAAATAACACCAATTTTTTTACTTATCAATCCTCCTTAATTGATTGTAATATATATCTCTTCCTCTTTGGTTCTTAGGGAAATCATGTGAGTATCCTATCTATTATAATGTTTTCATGTCTCTTACTTGAGAGGGACCTATTCCTCCTTTGCCTTCTATATCCTTTACCTCTTCCTTGTTGGGTTTCCAAGATTCATTCATCATTCAAACATACATGGCAAGAAATGCATAAAACTGACAAATCAAATCAGACATTAACACAGGGTGATTTTACGTGGTAAAACCTTGATAGTGAGTCAAGGAAACCTCCACGGGGAAAGGGATTGGAAACTTCTATTAATCAAGAATGAATCTCCATTATAAAAACCTCTCAGACCATCCCAACTAATATGGGCACTTCGTTACATAAATCCTTCTCGGTATGAATCCCGTTACAAAACTAATTGGTAGTAAAAACAAGATTGTACCCATAATTACATAATTTGTCATGACATTTCAACAAACTCCACCTTGACAACAATTTTCCTAATCCCTTGCCCATCCCCATTCATCATCTCTTCTACAAGCCAAGAGAATACAAACACCATCGCAACATCTCTACTATAATTGGCTTCATGAATATGTCTGCACAATTCTCCCGTGTATTGTAGTAATTCTACAAATCTTGCTCTAAGACCATGTAGAAAATATGACTGTAGATTAACCCGATAATACGATATGCCAAAGAAAAATACTATAATCTAATTTTACTATCCATTTGCGGAAGCTTAAATATTGAGAAAGATCAAGCTGAACACATATAACTAGAAGAAGAAGAATCAATGCACAATACACATGAAAATACTTTGGGGAAAGCCTCAGCTAAAAACCCCACTATCTGTATTATCATATAAGGTGGAAATACATCAGAATTATACAAAGCCTTAGTTGTCACAACTAGCTAGCTCTCAGTACAATCCTCCTAGGTGCTCACAGGCAATCAAAGCTTCTCACAAGCCTTCTCCTCTGCCCTCCAAGCTCCTATTTCCTTGCACAGTTCCTCTGGGATGATCTCCTTCACCCAATGGAACACTTCTCTCACACACTGCTCTAACACACTATCAGAACTATGCAATCCTCAAGGAACCTTACCTTGACTGCATGGATGAGTTTCCTTTATAGGAAACACATGCAATTGATAGTAACATGTCCTTGACATTTAGCTCGATTGGGTCTTTCTTAGAATAGACATGCATGATTTTCTAATGAGGAAATCTTCAATTATTTGGAGTACACTCGTTGAGTGCATGCATGCATCAACTAACTGATAACTCATAATTATTTCCTCAAACATTTTAGAACTCATTTAACTGGACTTAACTCAGTAAACTGAGCTAACTAATTACAACTGAAATATAACTCAATCTTATATCCTTAATTAAGGGATAATCTCCTTAATTTAAGGGATAACTGTTGCATGACTTCACAAAGACTTCTAGCTTGAATTTCTCCAACTAATTAACTCAAGATGAATTAATTAATTATTTTTCAAGCAGCTGGTGAGACTAAATTCTAATTTTAAGTCTCAATTTTAATTCAAGGACAAATTAAAATTGGAATGTTCTCGATTCTATTTTTATCATTTCTTGTTGTTATTTTCAACACTCCCTCTCAACAAGAAAGGAATTCAACTCGATACCAATCCTGAACCTTTGGAATTTTTTGCATGCAACACTTCTCTCTAGTGTTGCTACTTCAAAAACTCTAGAAGCAAAATAAAACATCCAACTTGAATCAGTATGATGCATCTGTTATCAAAGTCTCTAAATTTTATTGCCTCTGTCAACTGAAAAACGTCGGGCTTCTGCTGACTCAGCCTTTCTGCATTGTTGTCAATCCTTCTTTGCACTCTTCGATATCTGACTTCTCTAGCCTCTATCACTTTGATATCTGACCGCATCAATCCCACTGATTCCTCCCGCTGCATCCGTGCTGCTACTGATCCTTTCTCCCAGCACTACATCCGCACTGCACTTCCTCTCATCATGTTGCATCGTGTTTCCCACTGCTACACTGCAACTCAGTTACTGAGAAGTGAGTAACTGATCTCCCAATTGACCTCCCTATTGGGCTAGAAACACCCTCTGATGCTGAAGCTCCCTCTGCCGCTCCATCTGCATCCATCTCTACCCACTCAGCCAATCCTGCTACTCCTTGTTGGGGCTCCCATAGCAAGGTCTAACCAAAGAGGCTAGGTACCTCAAGGATCCTACCCCGATTTCAGCCTTCTTGGGATTATCACCTCACATCGCCCCACCTCAGACCTGGAGGTATGGTTGAATGTGATCCCTTTGCCCACTTCTCCAATTATGGCTCCTCGACAATTGTCTGAGACTTCTTCTGAGACTGCATGTTGAGAGGTAATTTACTCTCCCTCTCAACCACCAAGTCTCCAACATTTGCCTTGCTCCTCAAGGCTTTACATGCATCTTGAACCTTAAGATCATACATGTTCTTAACTCGTGAACCGATCTGTTTCACTTGTTTCGTGGTGATGTGTCTAAGGAATGCCTTTCCTTTATTGAAGACAACATCGTAGCCTTTGTCCTCCAACATCACGACTGATACCAATTTCTTCTTCAATCCAGGCACATACTTCACATCTGTCAAGGTGATAGGAGCTCGATGCTCCCTCTGAAAAGCAACCGTGCCCACTCCTGAAACACTATACTTTCCATCATCACCCATCTCTATGCACATCTTGAGGTCTTTCTCCTCTAAGGTACTGAATAAACTTTTATCACCGGTCATGTGGAATGAGGCTCCACTATCAAGATACCAAACACAACCCATCATCAATGACACCATGCATGCGATGAGGGTAAAGTCCATTTCGAACTGAGAGGCTAATGCCTCACCTTCTGATCATTCCGAGGATCCCTTCTTGTACTTCTTTGATGGAAAATTAGTCGCATAATGTCCCATCTCATTTTTTATTTTTTTTACTGTATGATATGAATTCGATTTGCACCTGCAACCCCGAACTTCAAACTTCAAATTCTTTTCTCCGTATACTATTCACAACTCCGATATACTCAGCTCCAATACCATGTAGAAATTTCTCTATAGATCAGCTAGCTCTGATACAATGTAGACCCTGCAAATTCTCTACAAATCTCGCTCTAATACCATGTAGAAAATGTAACTGTAGATTAACCTGATAATGCAATATACCAAATAAAAATATTATAATCTACTTCTACTCTCAATTTGCAGAAGCTTAAATATTGAGCAAGATCGAGTTGAACACATATAACCACAAGAAGAAGAATCAATGCACAATACACATGAAAATACTTCGGGGAAAGCCTCAGCTAAAAACCCGACTATCTGTATTATCATACAAGGTGGAAATACATCAAAATTACACAAAGCCTTAGCTCTCAAAGCTAGCCAGCTCTCAGTACAATCCTCCTAGATGCTCACAGGCAATCAAAGCTTCTCACAAGCCTTCTCCTCTACCCTCCAAGCTCCTATTTCCTTGCACAATTCCTCTGGGATGATCTCCTTCACCTAGTGGAACATTTCTCTCACACAATGCTCTAGCACACTGTCAGAACTGCACAATCCTCAAGGAACCTTACCTTGACTACATTGATGAGTTTCCTTTATAGGAAAACACATGCAACTGATAGTAACCTATCCTTGACATTTAGCTCAACTGGGTCTTCCTCAGAACAGACATGCATGAGTTTTTGATGAGGGAATCTTCAGTTATCTGGAGTACACTGGTTGAGTGCATGCATGCATGAACTGACTTATAACTCACAATTAGTTACTCAAACAGTTTGGAACTAATTTAACTGGACTTAACTCAATAAATTGAGCTAACTAATTACAACTCAAATATAACTCAATCGTATCTCCTTAATTAAGGGATAATCTTCTTAATTTAAGGGATAATTGTTGCATGACTTCAGAAAGACTTCTAGCTTGAATTTCTCCAACTAATTAACTCAAGATGAATTAATTAATTATTTTTCAAGCAACTGGTGAGACTAAATTCGAATTTTAATTCTCAATTTTAATTCAAGGACAAATTAAAATTGGTTCTATTTTTATCATTTCTTGTTGTTATTTTCAACACGTATAGACTTTCTTGAGAGCTACTTTTATGCCATCGATCACATGTCTCAGAAAATGATACCTTACATCAATGTGCTTGGTCTTGCTATGATAAGTTGGATTTGTAGCCAAATGAATAGCACTCTGACTGTCACATAATACATTCACTTTCTCTGGAATCCTTCCAATCTCATCAAGCAGTCCTTTCAACCAAATTGCTTCTTTACTGGCATCTGAAGTAGCTATATACTTTGCTTTGGTGGTGGACAAAGCAACTTTTTCTTGAATCTTTGAAATCCAACTAATTTCCCCACCTGTAAGAGTAAAGACATAACCTGTATTAGATCTCCTTTTGTCGAAATCACCTGCATAATCGGCATCCACATATTCACATGCTGATCCTTCACTACCATTAAAGGTGAAGCAATGGTCACTTGTGCCTCTCAAATACCAAAGCACCCATTTCACTTCTCACCAATGTTCTTTAATTGGATTTGCCATGAACCTGCTAACAACTCCAACTGCATGTGAAATGTCAAGTCTTGTAGGTACCATCGCATACATTAAGTTTCATACAACATTTTCATATGGTACACAAGACATATACTTACTTTTTTCATCGGTTCTAGGACTCAAAACTAAAGAAAGTTTAAAATGGGAAGCTAATGGAACATTAACAGGTTTCACACTATTGATACTGAACTTTTCAAGTACTCTTTCCACATACTTCTACTGTGATAACCAAGGCTTTAGATTTTTTTCTGTCACAATGTACCTTCGTTCCCAAGATATGTTTTGTTGTTCCAAGATCCTTCACATCAAATGTCCTAGAGAGTTGAGCCTTTAACCTATTGATCTCTTCCATTCTTTTGCATGCAATAAGCATATTGTGAACATAAGAAACCAAGATAATGAATATGCCATTGAAACTCTTGAAGTATACACAATGATCATACTCACTTCTAATAAAGTTATGGCTCACCATGAAGGAGTCAAACTTCTTGTATCATTGCCTGGGAGACTACCTAAGGCCATACAATGATTTCTTGAGCTTGCAAACTAATATTCTGTTGTGGCCTTGTACAAAACCTTCTGGTTGTTCCATATATATCTCTTCATCCAAATCACCATGTATAAAAGTTGTTCTAACATCTAACTGTTATAATTCAAGGTCATGTAATGTAGTTAGTGCCAACACAGTACGAATAGAAACAAGTTTTACGACTGGTGAAAAAATCTCATGAAAGTCAATACCTTCAACCTGAGAATATCCTTTTGCTACTAGACTCACCTTATACCTTTTGATAGTTCCATGAGCTTTCCATTTCAATTTCAAGACCTATTTGCATCCAACAACACTTCTCCCTTCAGGAATTTCTATAGGATCCCATTTATTGTTGTTGGCCAAGGAATCAATTTCTTCTTCCATAGCCTTTTTCCATTTTCCACTATCTGCATCATCCACTGCTTCCCGATAATAAGAAGGTTCCAATATTTAGTAATCAATGCAAAATACAAAGTGAAATATTCATACCTTTTGGGTGTTTTTCTCTCCCTTGTAGACCTTCTTAGAGTGACTAGTTGCTAAACTGGTTCTGAAACTTCAATAGTTTCCTTTGCATCTTCTTCACCTTTTCCTTAAGAAATCTTTCCTTCCTTTGGACTTTCTCAAAAAGTTCTAGCCTCCAATTGAATTTGTTGAAGATTCATCAAATGTTACATCTCTACTAATGCCTATCTTCTGTGAAGTAGGATCCCACAACCTGTATCCTTTCACCGCATAGTCATACCCAACAAAGACATAACATTTCAATTTTGGATCTAATTTTGAGCATTGATATTTAGGAATAAGAGCATAAGCATCACAACCAAAAATCCTTAAATGTGAATAATCACAAGAATAACCCGACCAAACCTCTTCAGGAATTTTACAATTAATTGCAACTGTAGGTGATCTACTAACTAAATAACAAGCAGTAGATACTTCTTCTGCCCACAACTCCTTTTGCAAGTTAGCATTGTTGATCATGCCCTTGGCTCTTTCCATAAGAATTCGATTCATGCCTTTAGCAATACCATTTTGCTGAGGATTATAAACGATAGTTTTATGTCTAACAATTCCTTCATCCTTACAATATTGTTCAAATTATAGAGAAGTAAATTGATCACCATTGACAGTTCTCAAACATTTAATTGATTTGCCTATTTTATTTTCAACCATTGCTTTAAATTGTTTAAAAAAATTAAATACATCAACTTTCCTTTTTAACACATAGACCAAAACTTTCCGGGAGAAATCATCAATAAACGTTAAGGAATATAAAGCACATCCATAAGATACAATAGGAGATATTGGTCCCCACATATCAAAATGAATACAATCCAAAATTTCTTTACTATTATGACTTCCAGTTTTAAATCTCTATTTACATTGTTTTCCATGCACACAATTTTAACAAAAATCTAACTTCAAGGATTTCAAATCAGGGATCAATTTGTAGTTCAACAATACCTGAAGACCTTTCTCACTCATGTGACCCAATCGCTGATGCCATTAGTAAGTACCCTCTTCTTCTTTCTCTGACACAATAACTGCCTCACTAACCTGAGTACTTCCTTTGAGTTTGTAAATATTTCTGATTCTTTCTGCCTTCATTACAACCCGAGCACATTTTGAGACTTTCAACGCTCCATTTTGACCTATTAACTTGTAACCATCCGAGTCCAACACTCCCAAAGAAATCAATTTTTTCTTCAATTCAGGTACATGTCTAACATTAGTTAATGTTCTAACTATATTATCATACATTTTAATTCTGATATTTCCCATCCCAATAGTATGACAAGATACATTATTTCCCATAAACACAAAACTACCATTAACTGCCTCATATGTAGTAAACCAATTTCTGTGTGGACTCATGTGATGAGAAGCACTAGAGTCTAACAATCAATTTTCAAAATTTCGGGAGACATTACATATAAGTAAAGTTTCATCTACCATACCTAATCCTTCAACAAATAAAACTTCATCAATAATACCTAAATCAACTTGATTTGTTTCTTTCTTTGGGTTTTCAGACTCCTTTTGTTGCTAACAATCTTTCTTGAGGTGTCCAATTTTGTTGCAATAGTAGTATTTGCCTTACAATTTTTTCCCTTTGATTTGGACCTAGAAGAGCCCCTTGATTTATCCCCTCTTTCCTTTGACCGTCCTCTGGTTACAATGGCTTCTATTATAGAGGTTTCAACATTGGACTTATTGCTTACTTCTTCAGCTAACATAGCTCCTACAACTGAATCAAATTCCAAGGACTCAGTTATTCTCAAACTGATAAAGGTAACGAAGTGGTCACATGACTCAGGTAGACAACACAACAAGGTGATTGCTTTGTCTTCTTCCTGACGTTCTAAACATTTAGATGTTCTACAATTTTTGTACCCTTCTTCATCCGAAGACTGTACAATTGTATTTCTAGATAAATTATGTTGGTTAACGATTTGTTCATATACAATGTTTCCAGTTTTTCCCACAAACTTGTTGTTCCAGTTTCTTCAACAATATTGAAGAGAACTTCATCCACCAGGCATAACCTGATGGTACTGATAGCTCGGGCATCCAAGTCCTCCCAGTCTGAATCTGTCATGGTAGCAAGTTTCTTCTTCACCATATCTAATGCTTTGTGCAACCCCTGTTGCAAAAGAAAATCCATAACTTTTAGTTTCCATAAAGCAAAGTTGTTCTTGGTGGTGAATTTCTCCACCTCGAACTTTGCATTCATCATTTTTCCCATTTCTTTCTACAAATCCTCCTACTAGGGTAAATAAATTATGCTTCTAGATTTTCTTTCTAGGGTTTATCAGTTCACTTTCTGCTTTCAACTAAGGTTTCTCTAAATTTAACTTCCTTTGATTTCTTACAAAAGAAAATTGATTATGTTCCCCTTTAATAAATTTCCAGAACTTACACAAAAAGCTTCAAACCCTATTAAACTTTTTCTATATGCATTTTAGTTCAAAATCTTATACAAAAGAAAAAATTCCTTCTTCCTCTTTTTTAATAAACTCTAATCATTCTCAGTTGAGAATTTCCCTACTCTAATTAAAAAAATATATCTTTGTTTCTGCTATAAAAAAAAAAAAAAAATTACCCAAATTTCTTTAAAACATCATCTTTGCTTCAGAAAGGGGGCTTTCTTCTTCTCTTTGTTATTTTCTACTTCAACGGGGGGTATCTAATACTACCCGGACTTCTTAAAAAAATACAAACTTCAAACGACTACTCTCTATTAGCAATCTACATGATGGGCTTGGTGGCTGCCTCTATGGCTCTCAAATTTTTTTTGTCGTGTAGGCTTCACACACAGATTGCAACATTCTTTCTTCACGATGGGTAGACATGCATGCTCTTCCCTCTGGCAGAAGACTTTGGAAATCAACAAGTGACCCTTTAGAAAAAACTCGACTTCCTCACTTGTAGCAATGATGACTCTTTCTAGTGGACTTCCTCACTGGTGGCAATGAAAACTCTTTCCAGTGGACTTCCTCATTGTTAGAGTCCAACCCTAACCCCCTTATTTATGTAATAGGATCGAGTCATAGTTATAGTTAAGTAAAGAGTCAATAAAGCCCATATTAATAATTGTAAGTGGTTGACCCACATTTAAAGAAGGGATCACAGTTACTTGTAAATGGGCCATGGTATTAGATAGATGGTATTAATAAGAACCATGGTATTGACCCATGGTATTGCATGTATGAATCCTATATAAAGGATAGAGACTCCCCTCGATGAGCATCGTGTCTTATTTTGTAATTGAGCCTAGCTCTACTGGAGGTTGCCCCCTCGAAGAGACAAGTGAACATTGCTTTCTAAATAATAAAATACTTGCTATTATTTCTCAATTGTTCTGTGTTCTAGGTATATTTCTTCGCATATTTTGTATTCTTGCATCTTCTTGCAGGTCAAGAGCATAACAAGTGGTATCATAGCTCTTTCCAAGGCCGGTGGGATCTCCAATTTTTAGCATTTTTTTTTTTTTTTGGCTAGAGACATGTTCCGGCGTCTTTAAACCACAGGATCTATCGTTGAGCACATAAACCTGCGGATTTGGGGAGGCATGCATGCAAGAAATACAAGAGGTGGTCATGCTTGTTGGACTCCCTTGTAACTCATGTGGGTACTTCTTCCAGCAGTAGTGCATTAGATAGAACCGCGCATGAACTGTCTTCCAAGTACCCTCTGGGTATATCAGAAGCCCCCTAGGCTCTCTTGAAACCTCACCATAGATAAACCGTCGGCCATCTTGCTGCTACTGTACACTGAGAAAAACACTTGGGGAGATTACTCACGCGTACGATAGGGTAGTCAGTTTATATGGCTAAGGGTACGGTTGATCCTCTGTGGTTAGTGCCCTGAAAGATTGGGCCGAGTACTACTGTCGGACCCTTATGTATATTGCGATCTGTAGCACCTGACACTCCTTGAGACCATAGTTCCCATGTCTCTCTTTGGATATCTTTGGCAGATCAGATCTAGCCGGTGGGGTTCTATTGCGGCAGCAACAATCAATTCTGCCAATCATATCTCTCAGATCCGCCATTCAGATCCATCAGATCTATCAGATCTGCCATCCAGATCTAGCTATTTGGGTTCTGTAGCAGTCGCAACAATCAGATCTGCCATTCAGATGTAACAGCAGGGGTTCGATCACTGCCAGATTCCTACTCATACTCTGCATTTGAGGGTTCACCGACAAATCTGACTATTTGTGTGGGCTCCTATACCTGGGTGTGATTCTCGCAGGACTTTGGGTAGCATTGACTTTTCTGGGATTCGGCTACTGCAGTATTCCTAAGCAAGGAGTAAAACTCCTATCGGAGTAAAAAAAAAAAACAAAAAACAAAAGTCTGAGACCCCTCGAGACACTTATAGGAGACTTAGCCCATATGAATCAGATCGACAAGCTAAGCAAGGTGGCACCATTATATTGTTAGAGTCAAAAAAATTTGGGCGGTCCCAAATTTTAAGTGCATCGGACCGGTGCATGGTACAGACTAGAGCTGAAGCTATGGCCAATGAGAAGATTGATAGCCTTGAATCAAAATTGAACAAAGTACTGTCATCGCTGAAGACCTTAACTGACACACTCACAAAGGGCAAGATGGAGGAATGCATAGAGGCGTATAATTTCAATGAAAACATTGAGGGCGAGTCTAGCCATTCTCTTCACCTTTTTGGCAACAACCAACAATCCTAGACATGACCACCCAAGCTGGACATGTATAAATCTGATGGCTCTCATCCGGCCACATGGATAGCACAAATGGAGCAATATTTCACACTAAATCACATCAAAGATTATGCAACTCAGCTTAGTGTGGGTAGCATGTACTTGGACAATGAAAGATGGCAATGGTGGCAGTGGCATCAGCGTTGCTATGGAAGGCCCGTGACTTGGCAGACATTCACAAAAGCTCTTACAGATCGCTTTGACCATGAATCTAAATTTTTGGGTCGTCTCACTAAGCTCCGACAGACAGGAATAGTGAACGAATATATTACAGCCTTTGAAGCCTTAGCTTTCCGCACAGGAGGTCTACAAGATGAGTTCTACTTGGAATGTTTTATCAGTGGTCTAAAAGAAGCCATACAAGCCCACGTCTGACTGAAACACCCTATCTCATGGCTGCATGCTTTCAGGATAGCTCGTGAAGTAGAACATGCATTAGCGGCCGAGTCCAATCGCCCAAATTTCATAGCCAAGGGTTGCCCCACCCAGGCTCAAAGCACTACCCAAACACTCAGTGTTCCAAAGGTGTCACCAGCAAAAATGACGGAAAGAAGAAAGCAAGGATTGTGTTACTACTGTGATGAGGAATACTCCTCCAGGCATAAATGCAAGGAGCCCAATTTCTTTCAAGTTGATGCTACTAATCACAGTTCATCGGAGGAAGCCCCACCACTTGACGAACCAGAGGAGGAAGACGAGGACAACCAGCCGAACAATGTACTTGAAGAACAAGTTATCTCGTTGCATGCTTTGGCAAGGATTTCTTCTCCCCAAACTCTCAAAATCAGAGGTTTTATTAAGCATTGCCCGGTAGTAGTCTTTCATTGATAGTGGCAGTACACATAACTTTATCCATGAAAGAGTCGCGGAAGCAGTGCATTGTTTTGTTAGAGCAGTTTCTAACTTCCAAGTCCAAATTGTTGATGGGGGGACAATGAAATGTGAAGGCCACAATGAAAATGTCAAACTTCAAATGGGGGATTATCAATTAAAGACCCACATGTTTTCCATACACATGGGAGGGTGTGACATTGTCCTAGGTGTTGAATGGCTTCGTACACTTGGCCCAATCACATTGGATTTCCAGGAGTTATATATGAGCTTTAAGCAGAACAACCACACACATACCCTTCGCAGACTCCAAGCAGGTGATCCCTCTATCATCAGCTTAGGATGGAAAAATTGTTAAAAAAGGGCCACCATGGAGTTATAGCCCAATTTAATGCCATCGAGGCCTTCGAACCCACTTCTCTTCATATTCATCCTGAGATGCAATAGATCTTAAACAACCATCTACCAATCTTTGACAAGCCTCATGAGCTTCCACCCTTGAGAGGGGAACATGATCATAGCATTACTTTGGTCCTAGGGGCCCAACCACAAAATGTGTGCCCATATAGATATATGTTTTCCTAAAGAACAAAATTGAAAAAATCATCAAGGAACTCTTGGAAGCAGGCATCATTTGTCCCAACATCAGTCCTTATTCATCGCCTGTGTTCATGGTGCTCAAGAAAGATGGAGAATGGCGTATGTGTCCAGACTTCAGGGCCCTCAACAAGTTGATGGTCAAAGATAAATTTCCCATCTCGATTGTCAATGATTTGATGGATGAACTAAATGGGGCTCAATTCTTTACTAAGCTCGACCTTCGCTCGGGCTATCACCAAATTTGCATGAAAGAAGTAGACATTCCAAAGACTACTTTCCTAACTCATGAAGGCCATTATGAGTTCCTGGTCATGCCATTTGGTCTTTGTAATGCCCCATCCACTTTTTAGAGTCTTATGAACCACCTGCTCAAACCATGTCCCAGACAATTTGTCCTTGTTTTCTTTGATGACATCCTCATCTACAGTCGCACCTGGGCCACACATCTTCAGCATGTATATCTGCTCTTGCAACTACTCCAGAAGCATAAATTATTTGTCAAGATGTCCAAGTGCTCTTTTGGCATGGAAGAAGTTGAGTATTTGGGCCACATTGTGGGGCGTGAAGGTGTTATGGTGGACGCCGAAAAGATCCAGGCAATGCAGGATTGGCCTTAACCAAAGACCTTGAAGAGCTTGAGAGGATTTTTGGGTCTCACAGGATACTATCGCAAATTTTTCCGCAATTATGGTCGCATTGCTAGACCCCTCACTCACCTCCTTAAGAAAAATTCATTTCTCTGGAATGATGTAGCACAACAGGCCTTTATAGCTCTCAAACAGGCCATGTGTTCCACTCCTGTATTAGCACTACCCAACTTCACCAAATATTTTGTGATTGAATGTGATGCTTCAGGTACGGGTATTGGGCGGTCTTAATGCAAGAAGGTCGACCCTTGGCCTTCACTAGCTAACAACTAAGTGGGAAAAATCTGGGACAATCTACTTATGAGAAGGAGATGATGGCCATCTTACATGTAGTGGATACATGGCCACCATACTTATTGGGGCGGCGTTTCCAAATCCGCACAGACCATCAAAGCCTTAAATATTTTTTGGAGCAACACCTATCCTCGCCGCAACAAAATATATGGCTCGCCAAAATGCTGGGATATGATTATGAGATAATTTACAAGAAAGGGTGCAAAAATATTGTAGCAAATGTGTTATCATGCCAGTTTGAGGAGGAAAGCTCCCTGCTCGCAATCTCCCTTCCCATTCTAGAATGGATTGAAGAGGCTCGCAAGGAATGGCTTTCACATCCCTGCCTCTCCCAACTCATTAATCAATTGCAAACAGATCCAAATTCCACAGCAGGCTACTCTTGGCAGGATGAGATTCTTCGCTACAAGGATAGAGTCGTGATATCACCAACATCCACCCTCAAAAGCCTCATTTTGGCGGAGTTGCACTCATCTCCGACTGCAGGACAGGCATGAAGAAGGAAATTCTTACTTTTGTAGCTGAGTGCGACGTATGTCAGTGCCACAAAGGAGAAACAGTCAAATCCCTAGGCACATTACAGCCATTACCCATTCCAGCCTCAATCTAGACGGAGGTTTCTATGGATTTCATTACGGGTCTTTCGAAGTCAAGAAAAAAGTCAGTCATCATGGTGGTTGTGGACAACCTTTCTAAGTATGCTCATTTTTGTGCCCTACCCCACCCTTTCACACCAACTTTCGTCGCTCAATCTTTCAAGGACCAGATCTTCAAGTTGCACGGCATGCCCACTTCCATTGTGTCTGATCGTGACCCGATCTTCACTAGTAACTTTTGGCCAGCACTCTTCAAGCTACAAGGTACCTAACTACAACTCAGTACTTCCTATCATCCACAAACTGATGGTCAAACTGAAGCAATCAACAAATTCTGGAGACCTACCTTAGGTGTTTCACTTCAGAAAAGAAACATCTATGAGTGTAGTGGTTACCTCTAGCCTAATGGTGGTATAACACCAACTATCATGCCACCACCAAAATGACTCCATATGAAGCAGTCTATGGTCAACTCCCTCCTTCACCTACTTATTATATCAAGGGATGCTTGAAGGTACAAGCAGTGGATCGACTCCTACAGAACCGCACAACCATGCTGGCCCACCTTCGAGAGAATCTTCATCAAGCCCAAAACCACATGAAGCAACAGATAGATCAACATCGTTCAAAATGCCAATCTCAAGAAGGGGATTAGGTATTTTTGAGGTTGCAACAATATAAGCAAAAATCACTCAAAGACAAGGGTTGTCAGAAATTATCTCTAAAATTCTACAGACTGTATCAAGTCCTTTAGCGCATTGGAGAAGTCGCCTACAAGCTAGCTTTGCCACCCACTACAAAAATCCATCCAGTCTTCCATGTCTCATGCCTTAAGAAAGTGATTGGGAACCATTGCCAAATTCAAACCAGTCTACCTGAATTGGATGAAGAAGGGTCAATCTGGCCCCAACTTGAACATGTTCTTGACACACAACAATGGCACCTCCGCGGCCGCACGATCAAGGATGTCCTTGTCAAGTGGAAAGACACCTCTCTAGAAGATGCAACCTAGGAACCATCCACTATCCTTTAGCAGTTTCTGTAGCTTCAGCCTTGAGGACAAGGCTATTCTTATGGGGGAGCGCATGTTAGGGTCCAACCCTAACCCCCTTATTTATGTAATAGGATTGAGTCATAGTTATAGTTAAGTAAAGAGTCAATAAAGCCCATATTAATAATTGTAAGTGGTTGACCCGCATTTAAAGAAGGGACCACAGTTAGTTGTAAATGGGCCATGGTATTAGATAGATGGTATTAATAAGAACCATGGTAATGACCCATGGTATTGCATGTATGAATCCTATATTAAGGATAGAGAATCCCCTCGAGGAGCATCGTGTCTTATTTTGTAATTGAGCCCAGCTCTACTGGAGGTTGCCCCCTCGAAGAGGCAAGTGAACATTGCTTTCTGAATAATAAAATACTTGTTGTTATTTCTTAATTGTTTTGTGTTCTGGGTAAATTTCTTTGCATATTTTCTATTCTTGCATCTTCTCGTAGGTCAAGAGCATAACACTCACTGGCGGTAGCAACGACTCTTTCCAGTGGCTCGATTCCTTCCCTCTGGTAGCGAGCTCCAACACGTAGTGCCTCTCTCTCCAGCAGCAAGCGACTGACATCCCTGTTCCTTAATAGTGGCAACACGACTCTTTCTCTAGTGGTGGGCTTCAACAAACTGTGCGTTTAAACTCAAGCTTCGATCCTCAGGCTTTGATACCATTTTTGGGTTTCCAAGAGTCATTCAACATTCAAACATACATGACAAGAAATGC
The DNA here is from genome assembly GCA_031772625.1 of Pinus tabuliformis. Lineage (NCBI taxonomy): Eukaryota > Viridiplantae > Streptophyta > Pinopsida > Pinales > Pinaceae > Pinus > Pinus tabuliformis. The sequence continues at coordinate 620,512,556 of CM062810.1, read as the reverse complement.
ATAAAATTGACAAATCAAATCACACATTAACATAGGGTGATTTTATGTGGTAAAACCTTGACTATGTGTCAAGGAAACCTCCACGGGGCAAGCGATTTAAAACTTCTATTAATCAAGAATCAATCTCCATTATACAAGCCTCTTGAGCCATCCCAATTAATATGGGAACTTCGTTACATAACTCCTTCTCGTTATGAACCCCGTTACAAAACTAACTGGTAGTAAAAACAAGATTTTACCCATAATTACATCATTTGCTATCACATTTCAACATTCCTTTGCTAAGGAAGGCCTGAAATGGACTTTCCAAAGTTTCATTGTTTTTATCCACTCTTATCTCACATGCCAACGACCTTCTGAGTTGTTCTATAGACAATTGTGATAGATATTTATACTTCTATATGATTATAGACAATTGTGATAGATATTTATACTTCTATATGATTACTACAACCATATCAATTTTTTTAAGAAGGTTTTTGAGTACTTTTTCAATAAATTTTTAATCTAGAAACATCTTCTCCATTGAAGCTAATTGACAATGTTAACTTGTCATAAAATGATATACAAAGTCTCTATACTTCTTATTAGTGTTTTCAATTTGGCATGTTTTAATTTTTTTTTCCTTGATAGGTTGTCTCAAGAGTATCACATGCCTATTTGGCAACCTTAGGATAAATTGAATCTTTTATCCCTTCTTGTATAAACCATAATGCTTTTGATTTTTTTTTTATTTTTTTTATGTTTTCAACAAAAAATGATATGTGCATTTTTCATTTGTCATTGAAACCATTTATTACAATATCCCAAGAACCTTAAGAATGAAATAAATTTTCTCATTTTGATTGATCATAGGTCATAATTTATAACTGTGAGGATTGGACTATCTGAGTATCCTTCAATATTAGTAGATGCCATGGGCTAGTCCCTTTGTCAATTTCAACACAATGATATTCTTACTTTTAGGCAATTAAAGGGTCCCACTTTCCCATTTTTTGTTGTTCTGGTGCAGTATGTCCTTAACATGCACCCTTCCTCTATTTTGTCAAAAAGCCTCAGCTTTTAGTTTAACACTTACAATGTATACTTTAACACTCCTTTGACAATTAGAAGGCCTTTTTGTTTCTTATTTTTTTTATAAACAAAACTTTATAATTTAAAACCTTATAATTTAATTGAATCCAGGTAATAGGATAAATAGGTAAATTTTTTCTTAGCCTATTTTAACACTAGTTAGTGCACTATCTACCCACCAATGACAGTCATGACTTGCATTGCAAATACTTTTCCAAATATACTCAAACTCTACTCAATTTGAGAGACTATTGCCATTTGTAAATCTGACTACTTATTTTTAGTAAATATCTTCCCACTACAAAACTTCTTTCTCCTTCACACTCAAAGTCTACACACCTTTAAATCCATGGTTTAATGTATATTGAACTTTCCTTAAATAAATGACACTTATACTCTTATGATAACATGACAAAATAATAAAAAAAGCAAAGATATTTAATAAAATATCAATCATTATTAATGAATTTAGACTTCTGTGATCCATAACATTGTTTAGTGGTTTGACCTGGTCAAAATTAGCCGTTAGGATTTAGCTGTTGGCATCTCTGCACACTCTATTTATTCTCGCTAAGCCAGATCAGTTCTTCAACTTGTCCTGACGATGAACCACACTGGTTGGTTCGAAACGCGTCGACAAAATATTGGTTATGTGATTTTGCCAAAGATATCTAAACAAAATATCAATCCAAAAACCTATAATCTGATAAGACCTTATTCATAAAATATATACTTATTTAAACATGTAAGAAATTTAAAATTATTAACTTGATAATACCTTACTCATAAAATGTATACCTATACTTGTAAGAAATTTAAAATAACTCTTTATCGAACTAATCAACATAAAACTTAACAAGTAAACTTTTTAGATAACGATGAACTCTAAAAATAAAATTTACCAATGAATCCAAAGAATTATTTACAAACACATGTTACTAACGCTGATTGTCAGAAAAGTTCGAAGTTAAAAGGACATCAGAGTTAATTGTGAGAAAAGTTAAAAGTTAAAACGAGATACATTGGCTTCCGTGATCAGCACCGTCTGTGGAGTTAGTGTGATGGAGTCCTCTTTTTTCTTCGAGTAACTTCGTCGTTAATTTTTTCTTTTCAGTGCTCCGTGTAATTCGTCTATTTTGAACAATAAAATACGAAGTATGGTGCAAAATGGGATCTGAAAAGATTTTGTGTGTACAGCTATGGGATTTCTGCCTTTCTTGTGATTGAACATGCATTTTGACTTATTATGGAAAGTATTTTTCAATTAATGTTTATAATGGTTGGAATCTTGGCTATATTGTAAAATAAATATTGATATTAAGTATTACGCAAAGAGTTAATTATTGGCTTATTACTTTTGCATAAATTATTCATTAAATAAAAATGCCAATTATTAACCTACAAAAGAGTGATTAATATTATTCATCAAATAAAAATTCCCATCATTAACTTGATAGTGACTAATATTTGTTTATATGCTATCTCACTCTTATCTCTAGTGATTGATATATGCTTATATAATATCTCACTCCTGCTTTTCCTGTAGCTGACAATATAATTTGGACGGATGCCCGCATTAGGCATGAAGCTACCCTAATGCATTGGAGCTCCAGACTATAAATGTGGTATACGAGCGGACAAGATGAAGAAGAAATAATACTAGTGTTAGAAAAGGGTAGGCCAACCTTGCGAAGAGGTTAGGTAAGACTTCCATGTATTTTATCACTTTCTTCCGGAAGCTGTGAAACAAAGAGTTTAAGTGTACTAACCGGGGAAGACGGGAGTTTTAGAAATTTTCATGACTTCCAAAAAGCTGGATATGATTGACAAACTTCGAATATATGCAATTTGAGATTTTTTAACAATCTCTTCATAAATTTTAATTAAAAAACGACCTTTATCCAATTAATAATTTATAAAATTTAATGAATTTCCGGTGCATAAAAGTGTTAGCAAATTTCTGCATTCTGTAAAATGAAGTGGAATAAGAAAAGGTTTAATGGTTTTTGGTTAAAAAGTTTAAGGGTTCTGATTTAAAAGAATACTTCATCCCATAAATAGTTCATAAAAATATGAAGGAAATTCTGCCTCTTATAATGAAGTGGGAAAGCTTAACCTTAAACTTAAGGGACTTAGAAAAAGTGGAAAAGTTTAACATTACACTCAAGGGACTTAGAGAAAGTGGAAAAACTTAACCTTACACGACAGGGCATTGGAAAAAATTTGCCCCCCTGCATTGAGGGGTGGTAGAAAAAATTAGCGGTAATACATTTCTCACAAAATAGAACCTTAGTTAAAAAGTTTAACCTTACACTGAAGGGCATTCAAAATATGATGAATGCCTGAACTATTGTAAGGAGGATCATTTATTGATTGAATAGAGATTCCAATCCCTTGCCCTGTGGATGTTTCCTTGACACTCTGTCAGGGTTTTACCACGTAAATCCTGAATTATTACTTGTGTGGTTGTATTCAGTTTCCTGTGGGTTTCATTTCTTTCTTGTTTTGTAACCTCCATTAACTACAAATGGTATTAGAGCCAAATGAATTGAGTTGAGTCCTGCGTGAAGGCTGCATTTGTTTTCGGTGGAACGGTTGCTGGTGAAGTCTCTGCAATCAGAGCGAGAGGGACACACTTTTGTTGCATGAAGTTGTCGCCATTGTTAATGAACGACGAGCAGTTTGTTGCCTGAAGCGAGCGGTTTGTTGCCTAAAGCTATTGAAGCCTGTATGCAAGGAGGAGGAGCGAAGGAAACCTTCCGAGGCCCAGCTCTACGCTGCCAGACCACCGTTGATGCTCGCGTGGCCTGCGTGAAGACCACCTGTGTGAAGATCACAGCCCGTGTCTCTGCGTGGGAGCCGTCGAGGAGTGCTAAAAGACAATGAATGTCGTCAACCCTCTACGCTGCCATTGTCTGCCCGTGAAGCCCTCTGCGTGTAAACTACGTCATTGTTGACTTGTGAAGAGAACGCTGCCAGCCCCGCCGCCTCTAACTGCCCGTTCATGGCTGGTGTGTTGATCACCTGCGGAAATGAATGGTTGAATATCGAAAACCTCTGCCCGTGAACCTAAGTCTCTGCATGGACTGTGACAAAGTCTACAAGGAAGCGTGCTGCCTCTGCGTGTTGCCAGAGCAATCGAGGAGGGGCTCCAGAGCCTGGCTTGCTTTTCGCCAGAGGAATTCGATCAACAGAAATAGATCCCGGTAATTTTTTTTAAATAATTCGAAAGAAATTTTTTCCAAGAAATTTTTCCAGAAATTTGTTCAAATTTGGAGGAAAGAAAAACAAAGGAATTTGTTCAAATTTGGATGAAAGAAAAACAAAGGGTTTTCATTAAAATTTGAAGGAAAGAAAAACAAAGGATTTTCATTAATTTGAAGGAAATAAAAACAATTTGTTGGGGCTCCAGAGCCTGGCTTGCTTTTCGCCAGAGGAATTCGATCAGCAGAAATAGATCCGGGTAATTTTTTTTAAATAATTCGAAAGAAATTTTTTCCAAGAAATTTTTCCAGAAATTTGTTCAAAATTGGAGGAAAGAAAAACAAAGGGATTTGTTCAAATTTCGATGAAAGAAAAACAAAGGGTTTTTCATTAAAATTTGAAGGAAAGAAAAACAAAGGATTTTCATTAATTTGAAGGAAAGAAAAACAATTTGTGTTTAAATTTATTGAAGGGTTCTTTTGTTTGAAAAAGGGGGAATTTTTTGAATCCTTTTTTTTTTGAAGAAAGGGAAACCAAAAATAAACCCTAGTTGAAAGACTAAATTAGGCGAGTAGCCACCAATATCCACTTGGATCACCCAACCAAAGTTGTCGCCTAAGCAGAGAGGCAATGCCTATAGTTCTTATCAAATTTTAGTATGACTATTAAATAATTATTGGGAAAGTTGAACAAAACAATGTATGTTTTAAGTAGGAAGGCACAACTTGCATCCGGGAGGAGAATGAGTTCAAATATAGGTTTACAAATTCGAAAGATAATATAAAAAAAGGATTATAAAAGGATCCCAAATCTTTGAATGTCACAAGATGGTGAAGGATGTTGAAATTAGGGAGTTTTAGATGGACAATGGGATTTCATACTTATGACAATCACATTTATGTGACCAATATGTCTAAGCTTCATAAGGAACTTTTAAGGGAGTGTCATGATTTTCCTTTGGCTAAATACCAAGGAAACAAAGAGTAAAATCATTATTGAAGTGAGGCAAATATTGGAAATATATGAAGTGAGGCATGGAAGAATACATGCATACCTATTTCATGTGCCAATAGGACAAGGAAGACACCAAAATTCAAGCTATTCTACTAAAATATTTTTTGTGCTAGAGACCTTGGGAAAGTGTCTAAATGGACTTCATAAAAAAAAATACCTGTCACATGGATAGAATAGGCACATGATGGTTGTTGATAATTTTTCCAAGTATTCCATATTCATGCCAACAAATGTGCCTTGTGTTGCAAGGGAAGCTGCAAAGTTTTTATTTAGAATTTTATGAAGTACTAGGCTCTCCCATTTAGTGTTGTGTCAATCATAAACACAAGGTTCATAGTATGGTTTTGGATATAGTTTCTCAGGATTTTTTGAACTAGGTTGCTAATGAGTTTGAGATATGCTTTATAGACCAATGGAAAAATAAAACATATCAATTTTGTTTTAGAGAGTAGTACTTCAAGCACTTTGTACGTTCCTTCAACCACTCTTTGTCAGCAAAGAAATCAAATTCGCTAGATTTTTTTGGATGTAGCTCAGTTGAAATACAACATATATAAGAGTTTCATGATGGGATATAGCTAATTTTAGTGGGAAAATAGGTACCAAGTATTGACAACACATAGCATTTTTGTAATGCTACTAAGATGTAACCCATTAGCCATGGAGTTCATGAAAGGATGTTAAGACAAATTGAAGACTCCTCAAGCTTAGTTGACAAAGTTGTAGAGAAGATGAAGCATTGGGATGATCAGTTTGATGTTCATGACTTGGTCTTATTAAATTTTGGCACATCTAAGTTAAAGTCACCAATTGGCATGTTTGATGCTTTGTTGTGACAATATGAATGACTATTCAAAGTACTTGAGAATACTAGAATTGCATTTATATATTAGAGCTTCCAAACTACATGAGAGCTCACTATTTAGTTTTCTATGTTAGTCACTTGAAGCCTTGTAGGATTTATGAATAAAATCCTAAAAGAAGTGTGACATCATGAGACCCTATATTGATTGTAGATAAGCCAATGCTAGAAATGGATATTCCATTGATTATAGATAGCCAAGTGAAACTTTTTGGTAGAAGTAAATTAAGGCATGAGTATATTGTTGGATGGAACGATAAATGTAAAGAGGATACAAATTGGGAAAGGAAAGAGGCATTGTGGCAATATGAGAACAATAGTTGAGAATTTTATAAGTGGATTTTCTAGGTAGTTAGAATGTCTTAGTTGAAAATTATCGAGATGACAAGAAGTTTAGTGTGGGAGGATGTAACCACTTCTTGATCGGAAATAGGTGCACTATTAAGGCCACTGTGGAGGGTTGAAATAGAAGTCGGAAATACCAACTATTTATTGCATAATCAAATTGATAGAGTCATGAGTCATCCATGATGTCTTTACACAGGTTTAGGATGCTTTGGGTGAAAATCCAATGTGTGAACCTAAGTGGTGATAATCCCATATCCTATGAAATTCCCATTGAATTAGTTGAGACACAACCAAAATCCTTAGTGCACTTGGGTGAAATTTAGTATAAATGGATGCACATAGGAATGGTTAGATAAATGGACTAGACAAGGACAAATGAACTAGGAAAACTAGGACTACCTAGGCAATTCTAACACGATTTGGAATGACTCAATGGGTGATAAATAGAAAATTCACCAAAGTGATGACAAATGGCACTTAGGAAAACATTTGATGAATGGGCTTGTGAATGCACAATGAGCTCATATAAAAGTAGATCACCTTAAAGTGATAATGCATAAATTTCATGAGTGATAAGTCATTGAGCATTTCTACTATCATTTGAAGTTCATGGTTTGTGAATACTAGGATGCTAGACATTGGTTACTTGACAAAAGAAGGAAACTAGACTAGTAGGAAGTAGAGGAAAACGAGACCAATAGGAGAAAGGCTTACAATTGCTTCACAATAGATTGTTATCCTTTGTCATTGTAGTTTGTAAATGAGCCTAAGATTCATGAAGGCTTCATATTGTTGACCAATATCTTATCACTTTCATTCATAAAACAGGTAACTTTTACGATTGTGAAAAATAGGGTAAATATATTGTAGGTATTAGGGATGATGTTGGGCATGGGGGATTTTATAGGTATTAGGAAGTATCAAAAGGGATATTTAATAAATATATGAAATTTCAATTTTTTAATTTATGTGATCATTATTATTTAGCTGCAAACAAGTTTACAGAGCCATATCGCATTCATAATAATTTTTAATCAACATTTCGAACCAACAACTATGGTTCATATTCATGATGAAAAATAGAGATGTGAAACACTAATTCACCAAGGTTTGTAATAAAAAGCCGACAATAAACCCTAAAAAATTCTAAATTTTATTATCAATTAGAAACTTAAAATATATTGATAATTAATGTTATTGGTAATTATTGTTATAAAAATTATATAGGTTTTATTAATGATAAGAATCTAAATTATATATATATATATATAGACACATATAGACACACACACACACACACACACACATATATATATATATACACACATATATATACACACACACGCACACACACACATATATATATATATATACACACACACATATATATACACATATATATATGTGTGTGTGTGTATATATGTGTGTGTATATATATATATATATATATATATACACGCACATGTGTGTGTGTGTGTGCGTGTGTGTGTGATGTTTATAGATATTTGTTGATTAATTAGTTATAATGTGTCAAAAGGAATAACTAATATCATTTATTATATGATAAGTCTAAATATGGGTTTACATTATTAAAAGTAATATAAAATATTATTAATAATGTGACAAATTCAGGAGTCTTGGGAGGTGGGGAGTGGAGGTTTTGGAGAGATTAATTTAGATGTGAGAGTAGGAATCCAATTCCTTCATCTCTATTAAGGTTATTAGGGTGCTTATTGGTTTCTATGGAATATATGGTAAATAGGGGCTTACTAATTTCTTATTTGCAACTAAATATAAGAAATATATGGTAAAAATAGGGGATTTATATTTAGAAATATGTATTTGGATGGGGGGTTCAATAGAATAATTTTGGGACGAATTTGTCAATATCTTCTAAAAACTAGAGATATTCTTCAATATCCCACAAATGCACCTATTATGTCATAGGTTCACTTAGTGGAGACACGATGGGTATATTAGCCATGTTCCTTTGTTATACTTGCAACATTCTTTATATAATGATGTGTTAAGGAAATTGCCTTGGGTGCCCACCCATGTTTTGAGCACCATGGTTGTTTTATTACTATTGGATGTTACTATCCCTTGTATGTTTGCATTGGTATGTTATAATATTAGCTAAGCATAATTGTTGATGGGATGAATTAATGTTGTGGTTGGATATATTCCCAGTGTTGAATAAACTAGGGTTTCTTGGATTTAGCTTGTATATGATTATTGTAGTCTAAAGGAAATTTATGGGTGGTCACTAAGTGAAGAGATTCAATGTCATTGCAGTTTGTGTAAGTTGGTCAAGCCATTATAGTCAAGAAAATGTAGTGTTGCACAACTAGATATGATGACAAGAAAAAAAATTGAATAAGTCTCTTAAGTCTATGACACAACATTGAATGAAACTTTGTCTTTTCTTATATTGCACTCGCTTTGCAGATTGGTAATGTGTCATTTCCATTATTTTACATCTTAACTAAAAAGAAGGATACCTTTAGTTACTTGCGCAAGTTTTTGATATTATTTCCTTAATATGATTCTCATTGGTTGTTTCCTTGTACCATGCTTAATTCAATTTCTGATGTAGCGAGATAACAATGGTTAAATGTCATATTATGTGTTTCCAGAGAGCCAATGATTTAATTTTAGACAAGATAGATGTCCTGGTTACCTTGAAGGTTTGCATTAGGTACCTAACCATGATTGACAATGGTGTGAACATCTATCTTGTTTTCATCAATTCCATTTCATTATCTCTATTCTTCAATCATTACCCAAAACAAATACTTTGAAAATATTTCTTCGAACTTGGTGGAATTAACTACTAATGACAACAAATTCATGTCATTGTGTATGATTCATTTCAAATAAAATAGGCAATAGATCCAACTTAGGTTGATTACAAATTCAACATGTCCAACTTGGATTGGTTGCAACTAGTCCTTGTCCTTATCCTGCTCTTCATTTTCCTCATATTATATATGATAAAAACTAATCGATAAATGCATACACTGAATAATAATGAGAATTACTGTGTTCCATCATAAACATTCGTTGAGAATTATTGGGATAGAAATGAATCTATTCAAAGCATAATGTCATCAAATAAATAAGGCAATCCAAATATTAATAAATTCCTATGAACAAGCATTTGCACAAATAATTATAAAAGGTTTCTTTGATCCTAAGATGATAGGTGAAATTTTATAATGCTACACTAGACAACAATTTTAGGCTAAACAAGTCCTATACAACATTTTGATCAGATTAGAGTTTGTATAAATATCATTTTCAATATCTGTCAAAATTAAGTTCCGACGACTTTTCATTATGAATTGAGCTTTTCAATGCACACAAATAATATTGTTTTAAACTAATTTTTATATACAATTTTTATTTTTAAATGAAATTCAATATTGCTAGTTGTTATATTATGAATACAACATGGAGTTCCTATATTAATAATACATTACAAATTTTAGAATAGTCGGAATTTTGAATAAAGATGATTTTTCATAAGTTTCGATGTACATAGCTTATATATACATGCATATATATAATTCTTAATGTGATGCTCCATAAGTTATACCTCGTTTCTCAATGTGACAATGTTGAATTATGAACGCATTTTTATTGTTGATCATGTTTAGATAATTTTTTATGTTTATGGAGGAGAAGCATTGGTCAACATGACCATTTGTTATATTTTTCTTTTGGTTTTTGGTAGTTAAGTGCATTGTTTTGTTATTAGCATGGATTTAGTAGCTAAAAACATATCACAATCTTCAAGAAACTATGTTGGGTAGTTGGTAAATGTTGCAATGCTCTTAATCAATAAGAATCACTACCATGAATAATCTATTCACAAGTTTCATGATGTTAGCTACATGACATTTGAATAAGGATAACATCTAAGTTGTAATGATTGGCATTTTGAAGTAATTTTCATAGGAGTATAAAACATCCCCAACTTTTACTGAAATAATAGTGAATGACTAACTAATGAGGGAGCAAAAGTTGTTTGGGAAATGTAGAATAATAAATTGTTAATTTATGATGATAATAATAGAGTAAATGACCAAATGATTTTATACATGGTATCTCTACTTTCATGTATAATATCAAGAGGTTTACATTACAATATATAATTTGTTCTTTGCAAACTGTAGAAATTAATGATGATGTAAGGTTACCATGTTGTACTTTCGGAATAGGGTCACACCACACATATATGATCTTGTGATTATTCATACATGAATGCAAGAGACACATGATAAGCCCCAAAATTGAGATAGAAATACCAGTTTACATAAATTACCTTAACCCCACCATAAAGATCAAACAAGTTACAAATGAATCCCCTTCAAAAGTTATTTTTTACCCATATGTACGACCACATCTTTCATGAATAATCTCAAAAGATGGAAGATTCAAGGAAGAGGAACAAATCCAGGGGTCCCCTTAATAGAAAAATCTCTAAGAACAATATTCAAGCATAGATAAAAAAATTCAATAAATATATTTGGGAAAATGAGGAAATTATTATGGGTAGTTTAATCATTGTAGTTTTGGGAAATAACATGTTTTTTTAAAATGAGATTTAAAATAGAAAATATATCATTCAAATCTCATATAATAAAAACATGTTAAAATGTCCCTAATAAAATTTGATATAGTTCATATAAATTCTTATTATAAATACCATTAATTATTTTTAAAATTGTTTAATCTAATTAAGATATATAATTTGAAATTAAAATAATATCATTAAAAAAATCATATTTAAAAAGTTTAATATTTATTAGACTTTTTAAATAGTTTAAAACAATTTCCAAAATCAGATAAACTCGTTACCACCGAAAACCAATAACTCAAAGGAATAATCGTATACCACGTAAAACAAGGACTAATAAAGTTAAGAAGGATTTATGACACAACAAACACTCTTCACTCCGGGTTAACATTTAATAGAAAAATATTCTATCCTACCCTGTTAAGATTAATGAGGACTTCAGAAAGAAAAAAATAAAATAAAATAATGGGCCCACTAAATAAAAAATGATGAAGGATTTATGATACAACAAACACTCTTCACTCCGGGTTAACGTTTAATAGAAAAATATTCTATCCCACCCTGTTAAGATTAACGAGGACTTTACAAAGAAAAAATAAAATAAAAAAAATAATGGGCCTACTAAATAAAAAATGATGAGTTGAAATATGCATTCATTATCACACAAGGAAAAGGATTGAAAAGCGAAAAAGTGGTAGAGATAGTGGACGTTCATTATCACACAAAAAGCGAAGATGGGATAAAGTTGTATGCCAAATTTGCGTTCCTTCCTTTCCCTTATTTTCCAGATGAGACAGACTTTGTTAACTTTATTGTCCAAAAAGTTGTATGCCAAATTTGCGTTCCTTCCTTTCCCTTATTTTCCAGATGAGACAGACTTCGTTAACTTTATTGTCCAAATTAGACATATCAGACACAAATTAGACAGATCACAAAAGCACGGAGGAAAAACCTTGACTTTGTTAACTTTATTGTCCAAAAAACTTGACACTGTTCTCTACATTTTTTTTTTAAAATAAAGGAAATCCATGTTAAAATCTCTGACTTGTCCTTTCCTTTATAGTATGTCTCCTATTATGAATATGCTGCCGGGGCGGTTTCCACAATCTGGAAACATTGCAATGAAATACAACGTGGATAGTAATTTGAACTTGCCAACGAATTTTTGTTACATGAAAAGTTTAGTGCTTTAAAATTCCTGGAAAATTGTTATGTTTAGCGTTGGTACAAAATAGCATCGTTACGCAAATTCTAGTATTGCAATGAATCTCATCAAATCTCATTATGCTACGAAATGTCCACTAATATATTACAATTTTAGCTTCAATTTGTATTCAAACGGTCTGCTTTTCAGCTTTGCGATGCTTATATTAGTTATATTTCACCTTTCATGTAAGAGGGTATCTACCTTGCTGTGGTGTCGTTTTCAAGTAGGCGAAGACGTATATCAATTTGATGCAGTGCTAATTAGAGAGAAAGTATGAATATTTGAAAATCATTATTTTTTTAATATAAAATATTTGAAAATCATTATTTTATAAAATGTATATATTATATTTATAATTTTGTGATTGTGGTAATGGTTGCTTTCTAGTTTAATATGGTAGAGGTTTTGTAATGAATTGTTTAACATTTTGATTAAGTCAAATTACATAAAATAAAAATAAATAAATTAACAACTGCATTAAATTTTGCAAAGAAAACGTGGTAAGTTGGTAGTCAAGTTGATTGTCCAATTTAAATGAAAAAAAAATAATATTCTTATTGTTTTTTCCTTAAATATTAGTTATCAATTATTTGTTTGAAATTTGAATGTTATTAAATTATTTAATTTTGAAATTAGAGATATATACTTGTTGACTCTAGCTATGAGAATTTCTTCTATTTGTGTAAGAAAAGTTAAGACAGGTGCTTGAAGAATAGGGTCCATGTTGTTCCAGAATGAGTAGCGATGGACATTTGTTCTAGACATGCATCCGAAGCAACAATATTTTAGTTATATGCACCTTTTCTATATACATGAAAAGCTTGGCATATTTGTGTATAATGGTTTGGATTCATATGGATGCACATTAATTAGATGCTCTCTTCAAAATTTGAATATATTATGTATTTTTTGGTTGACCAATCTTTTGGTTCGGTTCTAATAACATTGTTGAAGATGTTGTGAGACCATTTTCCATCAAGCACATAAGGGAAAATCTATTGTTTTCATTATCATGATTCATCTCATAAGTTACAGTTCCTTCTATTTTGATGTGATTTTGTCATTCTTTCATATCTTATTACATAGGTCAAATATCATATTTGTTGTATCGCTTGACATCTTATACATTTTATATATCAATTTTAATATCATATTTATGTAGAAATATGTTTGTTTGATATCGATGTCACTTTAAAACTAAAAAATTTGAATTTTTTTTTTTTTTTTTAAGTTTCAAATAATTTTTTTATGTTTTCCCTAATAAAAATGATAATTTAAATTGGTAATAATTTAAATGCTACCCCAAGGAATAAATTGTCAATAACAATAAATTCAGCCTTGGTATATATCCCATGTCTGATTATTTTAGGGATATTATAATAAATGACATTGGGGTGTATGTCCCATGTCTTGTGATTTTGTGAATATTATTGTGATGTTATGAATGTTATTAGGCTTTTTTTCTAGCTATGTTTAAACGTTTAAAGGTTTTGGTATGGTTGTTATAGTCAAGCATATCTCTCATTTTTATCCTATGAAATAATCATTCAACACCGGGTGCCTTTCAAGCCTTAAAGGCCTTGGATTTATTCTAATGTAAGCATATTGTTTGTTTTCTTTTTAAAAACTACAGAAATAATAGAATTTTTTTTTGGAAATAATGGAATGCTCCTTTTCTTAGGATAATGAAGATGCTGGTTTGATATCGAGTATAACAAGTGTCCACATGTATAAAGATGTTTTTTTGATATCGAGCATAACAAGTGTCCACATGCAAGTGAAGAGGTTTTGAATATGGAACATCTAATTTGAAATTTAAATAGATCACGTGTCAAAGCTTACACCATGAAGGAAAGATTCGCAACTAGATAGTTAAAATTATTTGATTGCAAAGATAACGTCACTTGGATTGTGATCGGGTTTCTAAAGTGGCTTCTGGACATGATGTCAAACATAGGTTAAGATTACAGGGAGATAAAAATTTTATGTTGTAAAAAAGCATAATGTTCCCAATTTTCGCATTAAAATTTATTGGTCGTCAATTTCAACACTTCCCACTTACTAAGTGGCAACAAGTATACAAATTCCATCACTTGTCGTTTCTAAAACAAGCACTTGTATTTCATCTTAGATATTTTTCAAAGAACTAATTTCTTTGAAATTATTCCGGATTCCCTTGAAATCATTACTAAATCGTTTGTCCATGGAATTTTAAGCATAAATGTAAAGAGACTAGTATTCATTCCCTATGTAAACATGAAAAGAAACCACTTGATTAAAGTATGGAAACTGTCCAATATAAAATTTGTCTCTTCGTTACAATTTTTCTTACGCTTTGACATAATTCTATTATGTCGAAGTAAAATCCTTCCACTTGCAAAATCCTTTATTCCATATTTTTATTATCCTTTAGACTTCCCATAAAGGTTGGCACATATTTTCCTCTTGCTCTTAAATTTTCCTCTATGTTTTTCACCGAACTCAACACCATATGCATGGCAATGGTGCTTGCAAAGTTTCTACTGCCATTTTTTCTACCATTTTTCTCGCATTATAAATTCTCGATTGCGATTTTGTCCCAGGACTTAACTCCCCTGGAACACCACACTGTCTTATTTTTTATCAAAATTTGCTACTAGAACTCACTACTAACAATTTCCCTCCTCTCCACTTCCATTTCTAAAATCCACCCCTCCGGTGACTTAACTCCCCTAATTTTGTTGCTGGAACTCACTACTAACCGTTGCCCTCGTCTCTCCATTTCCCTTTCTAAAATCCCACCTTGTAGTCTATTCATGTTCTTGAGACTTTCAAAAACCCTGCTTTTTGCCTCGAGCCACTCTACATTATTCAACAAATAATGTTTAACTAGATCAACATCTTTCTCAAAGAAACGCCTTCGCAAAACTTTTATTTCTATTCCAATACGATTTTGAAACCTTTCAATAAAACTCCCGTCGTCTCTAGCAACATCCATAAAGACATCAAAATTCGTACTTTCAGGTTTTGTCCTTCCTTTAAACCCTAGTTTCATCATTTTCTCTCTTAAATCCTTGCAAAATCCTACGTTTGTCTCGAGTACTACCCACAAACAATTCCCCAACCTTGCCCACCATTATCGACACAACACTTAAACCCCTCCGAAAATTTCTGGAATATGCATGAGATTTGAAACAATTACAATTCACTCATCACCATTTGTGTGTACATATTTTGAAGTGAGATATTCTATAGTCCTTTTAAACTCTGGGGCCTTGGTAACAAAAACAGGTTGATTATGTCAGGGAGGACAACAAGAAGATGCATCAAATTCCAAATCCGATGCGTTATATTTTGAGTGGTAATATATCTCAGCGACATTTGTAGATCCAATGTCTCTCATTGTTTTGTATCTGTGGAGTAAATGCAATGGAGGAGAACGATGGATTGGTTTGTGGAGTAAATGCAATGGAGGAGAACCATGGATTAGAGTTGTTTCCCCACTTTGAAGTCCTGAAAATAAGGTTGATCTGTTTGTGAATCTATGGGAAGAATGCTTTGACATTCTAAGTCGTTTTGCTTATTTCTTAACATTTTGCTGCCACCCGTTCAATGAATTAGTTGTATGTACTTCAAATGTTCTCTTCTTCATGTGAGAGCCCACCTGAATAAGAATATCCCATCATATTTAAGAGAACAATCCTTTATACATGATATTTAACTAGAGCAGAATATTTTTGAAGAATCCAAACATTCACTAAAACATTTGTATATACTGGAATAAAAAAATAATAAAAAAAATTGCCCGAAAATGGATGTTCCCTATCTATCTATCAACAAACAGGGACATACCGAGAAATACACTTAAAATAATTTAAAAAAAAAATACACTTAAAATAATTAAAAAAAAAAAACATCATGTATATTTCTTGTGCTTTTCTGGAAAGCTCAAGACTACACAAAATTTAATTGAACAAACTAACAAACAAAAAATCATCATGTATATTTCTCGTGCTTTTCTGGAATGCTCAAGACTACACAAAAATTAATTGAACAAACAAAAGGAAGCATGATTTAGAGTGGTCAAACTTTTTATTTGAAAATCTTCGTGAAGCCCTAAGTAGAGAAATAATTTTTGTATATATAAGATAAGGAAAATTAAATTTTAAACTCAACTTTTTTCTATTTGGAAACAATTGTCTTCTATGCTCTAGAGAGATGATTTGATATTTTGTTATTATGGTTGGAATTTAGTGAAACACTTTGTTGGTTGTATCACAATGTTTGATTATTTAAATTGTATTTTTGAATGCAGATATATCGATTCAATGTCCTAAAAAATCCTAGGTGCTAAGATTGTGCAGAAAAAACAATTTAAAACTAAAATTTTCTGGATTCCTGAATGAATTTTTGACAAAATCAACTATAAATTCTACCCATAAATGGACCAAAAAAATGCATCTTTAAACTGTTGCATTGTGAAGTGACACATTACGTATAAGTACAAGTGATAAGAAAATTAAGTATCATAGTGTACAACCTGACTAACCTATCTTCTATATAAAGTAAATAAGGTGAATACAATAGAATTGAAGACTGAACGATGTAACTCTTCCATTTTGTATTCATATAACTCATCATGTTCTTAAGTTCAATCAATCATGTCAAATACCCCAATCAATTTGTGTTTTCAAATGAACATGGAATAAACTTACCTTTATCACAAGGCATAAAGTGGAAGTATGATGTAAAGGTATAAACTTTGTAGTTGGTGTTTTAAAGATTTTTCAAGATCCCTGAATCTATTTATATATTCAAAAATACATTTGTACATACTGAAAATAATATAAAATGGCTCAAAAATGGACGTTCTCTCTCTATCTATTAACAAACAGAGACATACCAACTTATATAATTAAAAATTAAAAAAAAAAATCAATGTTTTATTTGAAAATCCTTTGACGCTTTATCTAAAACTCTCATTAGAGTGATAGTTGTTTTTCCAAGGAAAAAAATCAAAACTTTTTATTAATTGACTATAAAAAGTTTTACAAGCTATAATGGTCTTAAGCCATAACAGGTGGCTCAACAATTGCTGATCTGCTCAACATTTTGGATCTGCTTCTACTGGTTTTGTACCTGCACAATCTTCCTCCCAATGGAGTCAAAATAGCACTCTTAATGACAGCCGAAACATAATAGCTGGGGTCTCCTTCAGCAGAAAGAAAACAACCCCATAATATGATTAGAAGTTTATAATCCGGAAAGAAACCAAAATTGTAATATGTATCAAAAATCTGTTTGCTGTGGTTATATGCCTGTAATTTCTGAAAGGGTAACAAAAACTGATAAATATATACACAGAAAAACCATATAAATCCGCGAAAGCTGCTGTCAAAAAGAGGGAAATGTACAGCAATCAAAGTGACTGTAAGAAAGGAGGCTGATGTGAGATGTCTGTCTGACCCTGTCTGGTCTCTGCTACAGTCCAGCTGCCCATAACCTGTTGAAGACCAGCCTTAGAAAGCTGATCAGCTTCCTCATTCTTGTCCCTGTAAATATGGCAGATAGAGAAACTATTAAAAGATGCCTTTAATAATGAAATTTCTTCAACAAGAATCATCAAAATCTGATTTTGACAGGTTAGAGTGATAGTTGTTGTATAAAAGATAAATAAAATTAATTTTTAAACTCCATTGTTTTCTATCTCTTGATAAATTTGTCTACTATGAGATTAACTGATTTTATTCTCTAAAGAGGTGGCTTTTTTGTTATTTTTGTTGGAATCTGGCTACACACTTTTTGGTGAGATCACAATGTTTCATTATTTAAATTTTTATTTTTGAATGCAAAAATTGATTCAATGTCCTAGAAAATCCTAGGGTGCTAGGATTGTGCAGTCAAAACAATTCAAAACTAATATTTTCTCAATATTTGATTGGATTTCAAACAAAATCAACCATAAATTCTACTCATAAGTGGACAAAACAAATTCCTCATTGTTGCATTCTTAAGTGACACCTTACCTCTAACTTTATAAGTAGAGGTGCTAAGAAATTTAAGTATCACAATTTACAACTTGAGTAACTTATCTTTTCTACCAAGTAAAGAAGGTGAATACAATAGAAGTGAAGATTTAACGATGCAACTCTTCCATTTTCTATTAATTTAACTCAACATGTTCTTAAATTCAATTCCTAAGTTCAATCAATCTTGTCAAATACCCAAATTGATTTATTTTTTCAATGAACATGAAATTGACTGACCTTATTAGAAGGGCATAAAGTGGAAGTGGGGTGTAAATGTATAAATTGTGTAGTTGGTGCTTCAAGGATTTTTCAAGATGCGTGGATCTATTTATACATACAAAAACACATTTTAAACAATAAAACATCACAATCTTATCTAAAATTGTAGCGCCAGATTCTAATCAAGAAAAAAAAATATAGAAGGCCTTTTTCATATTATTTTTTTATGAAAAAATGGTTAAAATTTCAACCTAGTCACCTTTAAAATAGGAAAGTCCGATTATTAAAGGTTTTTGTAGATTCTAATCCAGAAAAACAAAATATAGGAGAATTAGACAAAACCTTTTTCGTATTATTTTATAGGAAAAAAAGGGTTAAAATTTCAACCTAGTCACATTTAAGATAGGAAAGTTTGATTATGGAAAGTCTTTGTATTTTCATGAATAAGATAATTCTAGATAAAATTGTTATTTTTGTAACTTCAAATGCATTTTTGAATACATAAACAAATTCAGAATAAAAGTACCAAAAAAACCAATATTAGAAACCATCCCCACATTCCATCTATATAAATTTAATAACTTAAATCTACTCTTCTAACATTTTTCACAAAATATCAAGCAAAACTCATAAAAACCTTTAAAAATTTTGAATTCTTTAACACTTTAAAAATTCATTGAATGAATTGAAATTCAAAACATCATACCTCATCAAATTCCCACACAGATAATCCAAAATTAATTTTAATTAAAATTTCTAATTGTATTTCAAAGCTCAACTCTGATTGGGCTAAAACCAAGATATATATAATCTCATAAATCTAACGTTGTTGTTTGTCACAGTTTTAATTTTGCAGGGTGTTTGACTTGGTTGTGTTTGTGAAGTTGATACCCTCTAAAGGATTATATGTAAGTCTTAGAATTGGACCATATGTTGAATCTGAATGGAATTTCGAGAAACTACGTTTTTGACATGGAATATATTACACAAATCAAATTATATCTAAACATATTTATGTTATTTTAGAGTAAAGTAAAATCATATCAGTTTTAATTTATCTTATTATGTCACTGCTTACATAATGAGAGAAATTGTTAGTTTGTCTGTAATAGCACAATTTTTGAAATATCCATAGTTAACATTAGGCTTTTGGCTGAAATGTTTCTGTGACGTCAACGTGCCGCCACATCCTTGCCTCTGGAATTCGAGGGTTAACGTCATCCTACTGTGAATGGTAGATCGAATTTAGCAATGTAGGTACAAGGAAGGGCGATCCTTCATATCGTTGGGAGTTAAGTTTGGTTGCTTTGAGATCTGGTGGTGATAATTTCGTTTAAAGAGTGTTGCTTGAGAATTTATTATTATGGTTGATGGATCATCGTGAAAAGGGTTTAGCTATTTTTTTTGTTCAAAATGGTTGTTTTATTTTTTTTGATGTTTTGGCACTCATTGAGGTCGGATCTCATGTCTTTGTGCCTATGTTTTGTGTGTGACTTTACTTCTCATTGTCATGTTTTCTTTGTTACGAGGTGAGTTCCTTTTTTTTTTTACTTCGATGGGTGTGTGCAGTAGTATTTTTGTGTGGAATTTTGAAGTTGTTTAGCTATGTGGAAGGACACAACTTTTCCAACCTCCTTAACGACGATTTGACAAGTAAACGTGTGAACATTAGTTTCTAGTTTAATGGTCATGGTGCATAATTTGGAGTTCAAATGGTTCTCTGTTTCACAAAATTTGTAGATGAGGCATTACAATTTAGAGCATAAGAGTTATTTGAGTAAGTGAATTGTTGGATTCTTGCGGCAGAAAGCTAGTAAGTTTTTGAGTTCTCTCTGTCAGCAAACTCTGGTTTATTGGGTTAGAAGTGTTAAATACATTGCTGAATCAAGTTTTGTTGGTTTGGATGAAATGTTGTACGAATAAAATAGTATTAACTAACCAAAGATAGGTCGTAGATCAATCCATATTTGCATTTGCAGAAGTACTATGGGCAAGGTGCTAGCCCCAATTCCATATGTTCTAGTTTTAGATTGTTTGCTGACTCTGATTCCATGATTTTCTGTAGCAGTTATGGCGAATATTTCTTGGAATTTACTCTAAAACTTGTGAAGTTGGGAGTATAGGCATCTTTGCATTTTTAAAAGTCTTGTTAGCAAGGTGGCAACTCTGGCTACACATTGTGTTGTTTTAGATAGTTGGGTTGGACTGCTATTATCATAGACAACTAGCTCGGGAAGAAGCTAAATTTGACCTCAGTAAGGCGCGACACATTATGATGTTGAAAGTTGACGCACTTTTGCATTGTAATAGACTTGTGTATGCGAGTTTTTAAATGCCTTTTACATCGAATAGATTTTTATAGGGTAGATAGGTTTTTTTTTTTTTTTTTCAAAATACTAAATTTATTGGTATAAAAGTTATACTTTAAGCGACAAGAGATTAGAGTCTTAGACATTTGTCCACTAGAAAAAAAGCACATAAAAAAATTGATCATAAAATTCAATTTTCAAGTATTTCAGAACATTTGAGGCCAATGTTACGAGTATTCTGAGTTTACAAGAGTGGGGAGTTGTAATATATTCTTTGTAAATTTTATGCATAGAGGAACATGATTGAGCCATGGCTGTGAGTGAATGTTTAAAAAAAAATCAAATTTAGAATAGGGGCATTTGTCTCCATTTCAATTTTTTCAGTTTGTTTGGAGTGAGAGAAAACCTATAGTCTAGGTCAGGATTGACTTCATGGTCGAGAAGTTAGCATCTTTTTGGAGAAGAACCATAAGGAAAAGGTTGAGGTTTGAGTCATCTTGGAAAAGGTTCAGTTTCAGGCGATTTTTTAAATTACAAGGGACATTTATGTTTGTTGTTTTCAGAGTTTATATTTTGTGAACCATATTTAGATTGCTTTTTTATTTATTTGAGGGCTGACATGTTCGTACCTTTTAAGCATTTTAATCCTTATTTTGTTTTAATTTGTACATAGATTTTAGATTTGTTATTAGACTATTAGATAGAAAGAAGAATAATCTTTCTGTGAAATTGATTTAAATAAGTGTGCTATAAAAATAATTTTTCGAATTTATTTGTTTGTTGATAAAAGAATAAGGTATTTTAAATTACATTTATTAAATAATATGTTAAATGCAAAAACAAAATAATAAATTATAGACACATATTTTTGTTTTATGGGCCTTCATAAAAACAAGTCAAAGGTCGACCCAAGCTATGAGATCAGAGGTTGACATTGGCGTTTGAATTGTCTTTCTAGACATTCGTGACCACTCACACTCCCTGGCCAATACGGCTCAGAATCAAGGTTCATTGTTGTTATTATTATTATTTATTATTAACAACTTAAATGATGTCTATGATAAAGTTTTTCACAAGTTGAAATGTTATAAATCAAATCTTAAATGTCTTATAAAAATATTTTTGTGAATTTATTTGTTTGTTGATAAAAAATAAGGTATTTTAAATTACATTTATTAAATAATATGTTATGCGAAAAATTAGAATAATAAATTGTAGACACCTATGTTTGTTTTGTGGGCCTTCGTAGAAGCAATCAAAGGATGATTATGAGGTTCAAGGTGGTTGTTGTGAACATGTGTACCTATCCGCATATATTTCTTTTGTGGCCCCTACTACAAACAAGTCGGAGGTTGGTATTGTCATTTATGGGTCTCTCTAGACAGTCCCAACTACTCACACTCCCGACCAATTCATCCCAGAATGTAGGTTCACTGTTGTTATTATAATTATTTCCTATAAACAACTTAAATGAGGTCTATGATGAAGTTTATCATGAACTAATGTCATAAATTAAATCTTAAAAGTCTTATAAAAATAATTTGTGGAATTTATTTCTTTATTAATAAAAGAATAAAGTTTTTGAAATTACATTTATTCAGTAATATGTTATGTGAGAAAACAAAACAATAAATTATAGACATGTATATTTGTTTTGTGAGCCTTTGTAGAGGCAAGTGAGAGGTTGGGCTGACTATGGGTTACACATAACTATATGCACGTATTTATTTTGTACCTCATGCTGAAAGCAAGTCAGAGGTCGGTCCCGACTATGAGATCGGTGGTAGGCATTATGGTTTGAATGGTCTTCGTAGACACTCTCAACTACTGACACTCCTCAGCCTATTTGACTCCACCATCAATACTTCATTATTTTCTTTAAAGAATTAGATAACAGGTTCCCATATTTTTAAACTTTTATATTTTAAGTATAATTTATTCACTTTATTTTTTATTAATAAAAAAATATTTTGATTTAATTTTATTAAATAATATGGAATATGAAAAAAAAATTATAAAGAGGCCAATTATACATATATGTTTCTTTTGTTGGCCATTCCAAAAGAAAGCTGGTGGTCAGGATGGCTATGGGATCAAAGGTCGGCATTATCTTTTGTACAGTGCTATGACATTCCACAACCAATTGACCTCCTTGTAAACACACATAGCTATATGTACATATTTTTTTGTGGTCCCTACTAAAAGAAAGTCGAAAGATGGGTCTGGATATGAGGTTAGAGGTCGAATTTTTTTTATTGAATGGTCTATGCGGGTGCTTCTGAATATTGACAGTCGCCGACAAAATTGGTTGCATTTACAATACTGCATGGAAGCATGCTATATCAATATTTTTTTTTTTAAATTTGAAAATTATTTATTTAAAATATATTTTTATCAATTTATATTTAAAATACAACTTTATAGTATATTTAACTTTTGGTTTATAGTACATTTTATATGAAGATCATTTTTTAATCTGCTTGTTCAAAATGTTCTTTTTTTTCTTATTTTTTCAACTTTTATGGTCTTAATTATTTTTACTTGTAACAAGCGACTAAATTGTTAAGTTTTATTGGTTTTACATAAAATTGTGGATGGTTGCAAAATTAATTGAAGTTTCATTGAGTGTTTTGATGATTTTGACTACCCTTTATAAAAGTAAAAGGGACATTGTTTAAAGTGATGCCAATGTGAAGTTATTTTTTTTTTCCAATTTTAATTTACTTTTATTCATATGTTTTGTAAATTAAGTATTTGGAATATTAAGTAATTAATTAAATTTAAAATTAATTATATGTACTATAATTTTCATTAATATATATATATCTATATATATATATATATATATATATATATATATATATATATATATATATATAATGTTGTATTTTTTGAATTGTTTACATAATGCTAAAATGCTTTATTATCAAATTTTATTGTTTTTATATTTAAATAAATAGAGTATTAAGTTATTATACTTAGTTTTTTTGTATTTTCTTATTTTAAATTCCATGGATGTTAGAATTTCTTAGTTAACTAGTATTCTTAGCTAAAATTGTATTGTATTGTAATTATTTTTATTTAGTGATGTATAGTTAGAAACATGTTACTATTTACATTAGTGGTTTTTGTAAAACATGATGCATTGCTCGGTATTCAATTAACAAATGTTATTGGAAAAAAAGAATAAAGATTGATTTGAACAAACAAACAAAAAATAGAGTCATGGATTCAAATTGCTAATATAAATTATTCTACCTAAGTTTTTTATGTATATAGATGATGCATTTGTTTAATGGTTTCGTAATGTTTGTAATGGACATTTGAAATATATATTTTGAAGATTCAATAAAGTAATTTTCATATTAGTTGAGAAGTATTTGACTTTGGATGCTCTTTTAATTTTATAGGTATGGGATCATGATAATTAGGATGTTCTAGACATTTGTGCAGTTTTGAATTTTCTCTAAGTTCTAAAGTGCTAAATACTTTTATCTGGACATGACACTATCTAAAACTTGATAGATTTTTCAAAAATTTTAAATTAACTTTATTGTTATAAATTAATTTGGGATTAAATTACAGGTTATTTATGCTAGATTTCAAGTTGAACTTTTAAAGCATTCTTGAGTTATGGAATACAATTAATGTTTTATGTAACAACTATGTATTTTATTTTCATTATCTCAAAACAATTGGAAAGCAATAAAAAGACAGATGGAAACTAGAAGGCATTAAAGAACATTACAACCTTTGTTTTTTGCAATTGTGGTGTTCAATAGTATTTAATGTCTAAATACTTGAATACAATTATAAGGGTTATCAAATACTTTTAGATACTTAGATTTTACTTTTTTCCAACTAAAACTTGGAATGGTCTGAAGTATAATGTCTAATTTGCTTACAATTGAACATCTTTGACTAATGAAATTAGTTTTTAAAACACTTATTTGTAATATTCTTTATTATAGTTGATACTAACATGTCTTTAAAGCGTAGCATTATTTACATTGTAGAATCATGATTTGACTTGATGATATATTGGATTCAAGTGATATCTCCTAGTTTGGGTGGAATCTATTATACAACAGTGCTATGCAATTGTGAATGGTGTTGAGTCATTGAATGTGTAGTTCTTGAATTGCCAAGGTCATTTCAACAACACATGGAAGAGGAGGAGACTGGTAATTTGAAATTTCATTATGCAAATAAATGATATACGAGGAAAAAATGAGCGATTTGAATGAAATTTCCGTGGCAGGTGGATTAGTTGCAATTTTATTTGGTTGAAATGTTTGTGTTTTTGCATGAAATATCTTTGGTCAAATCCATAGAATAGTAGATGATTGTCAAAGGCCAAGA
This sequence comes from Pinus tabuliformis, assembly GCA_031772625.1. Taxonomy (NCBI): domain Eukaryota; kingdom Viridiplantae; phylum Streptophyta; class Pinopsida; order Pinales; family Pinaceae; genus Pinus; species Pinus tabuliformis. The sequence goes on along the minus strand of CM062810.1, from coordinate 620,487,367 downwards.
TGCAACATTTTTTTTGTGATTTAGATGTTAAGTTTGTTGATTCATTATGTCTCAAGTGAGAAAGGATTTTCACAGATTGTAATGCTAAAACCAAGAGATATTAAATGCATGCTTAAATATCATAATAATTTTTTGTTGTGTATCTCTACCTGGTATCTATATTCCAAGATGAGTGGTTGTAGAAGCTTAAATTATTTCATTTCTAGACAATTTTGGTGCAATATGTTTTTTTGAATTTGAAAAATCTACTAAAGTACATGTGCAATTTAATGTAATTATAGAACTATGAATAATATTGAGCGATAGTTTTCATTTGTAGTTACTCTAGTGATATGTGGGTAGAATTTTATTTTTTAGTTATGGTATAGTAGATAATGATTTCAATGCATAGCAAAGAATATGATACACAGTTAGCCCACTGACCTTGGTTTGCAGTTTAAAGTAATGATAGTGTTATGATTACAATTCGGCAATGACTTTCTATTTGTGATTTCCTTAGTCATGTGTCACGAGAATCTTGTTTATTGCTTATGACATAATAGGTAATGATTCCAATTTCTATTAAAGAATATGATACATAATCCCATTTCCCATTTTTGGTCATTGCTAGTTGCAGAAGATAGATTAAAAATACACACACACACATAGAGATATATATTACTCTGCTGCATTGAATGCATTGTTACTTTTTCTTTGTGTGTATCTTGCATAAAATCATGGTTATGGTTCTTTTAATATTGTTGTGCCTTGCATACATTGTTGTTGATTCTCCTGTAGTCTCATTCTAGATATGTCAATCTCTCAATGATTAGTGTGTGATCACATATAAATTTGAACCATGTATAGACTATGCATGAACACAAAGTATATATAACTGATGTAATTAAATTTATTGTCTCATAAATCATAAAGAGAGAATTAAGATAAAATAATTCTAAAATCATATGTATAACAAAAATACTATATTTTTTATTGCCAAAAAAAAGTTGCATAGGTATTTTTCGAAAAAACAAGAATGTGTGGCATGTCTTATTGATCAAAACGCTTTCAATTTTTCTTTGGTGCTTCTTGGTACATATAAATATCAATTATTAGTGTTTCTAGTTTTCAATTTTTCCATTAACCCTATGCATTGTCTTTTTGTCTACCAGTTATGACTAGGTTTTATTCTTGCATATGTACACATTAGCTTTGGGACATTGTCTAGTTGCTATGAGTGGATATGTAAAAAAAACTACAATGTTCATGTGTTTCCCATAGGTATGCTCAAACCATTGGAGATATATACATTTGCACAAAATCTTAAAAAACAAATATTGCATTATGATAGGAAGCTAAATAATTTACATTTTATTTCATAGAATAATGCCTTTATAATGCAACAATAGCTTAGTAAATTAGACATGCTGGAATTGATATCTTTATAATAATAATCATTTGAACAAGTTCATTATTTCGATAGGCTTATGAATATGAAAATTTTTAAAGTATTTTTATGCTTGTTATCTTAAATTAGACTTGTTTATTATATAAAGCTTTATTGTAATTTTTTTTTAAGCTAATGATTGGGTTTTGTTTGTTTATACATTTTGAAATGGATTTACAATTATTGTCAAATATTTTGTACGAAATTTTGGAAATTAAATATTTTGTTTTGAAATTTGTTAAAATGATAATATTCTTTGGTTGCTATTATTTTAAATTGCATAGATGTATTTCATTATATATTATGTTTCAATTGGAAAAACAAAATGCAATCTACAATGTTCCTTATGGAAATTTCATTTACTCTTTTGTCACAGTGCAAGGTACTCATTTTATGAGTATTTTGCAACAAAAAAGCAGTAAGAGTAGATAGTCAAAAATACAATATAGACAAGATAATATAAGAGGTCTAAACATTTCGTAGTATCATATGTGCTGATTGTACATTCAATGAAATCCATGTTTTTAATGCTATAAATCATTGTCAACTTTGGACAATTTGTGAGTTGGTCTCAATAGACTTTATGGAAATCAAGAATTGCTTTGCATTGAAAGGATCAAAATTGAAAGAAATTGATCACAAGTTATTTAGATTCAATATACATAGATTAGAGAATTTCTTCTATTATCTTGTTGACTATTTATTTGACTCATTTGTTGTTCTTATTCACTTTCATTATAGTTTTTTTCAAATACGACATGGGATTATGAACCACTTCTAATAGTTCCTCTCTCATGGACATGATGATACTTTAAATTCATTGCATACATAATTGACTCCTGAATACCTTAAGAATCTTCATCTTGTTAATGATCTTTAAATATACTTGAAAGTATTGTCTACACCTTCTTTTATTTATGCTCAAACTACAATTAGCTTATGGGGGATGCATTTTGTATCAAATGGTTCTCCAAGTGGTTGTCAGTTCCTATCAATGTTTGGCTATTTACAAATGGCCAACCATTTCTACGGTTCAATTCAGACATTGATGGTTATCAATATAATATTTTGCTAAATAATTAAAATCCCGGATGTGGAAATTTTGAACCACTATTGCTACATGTTGGGATGGGGTCAGTTTAGTAATTTTTAGGGAGAAAGCCCAAATTTTGATGTAAAAAGATGTAAAGTCTCCACTAATTGTGGACATGGAGCATGTAGCTAGTCAAGAGTCAAAAATGGTTTTTACCCTTGTTTATGTATACTTGAGTCAGTTTTGTAGATCTACCCATGGTACGCGGACCATGGGATTGTATAAATAGGTGTGTCTTAGAGAGTCTAAGGCATATGGAGATCTATGTCTTTGTCTATGGTATGACGGAAGGAGTCTAGCACAAGGAAATAGGTCTTAGAGGGGGAAACGGTTTTGCAGCTGAGTGTGCAGAGGCCTAGAGTAGTGTCTACATCTGAGTGCGTAGACCTCTGCAGCTGAGTGTGCAGGGAAGTTTTGAGTCTATAAACATATACTGAAGATGAATAAAGAAGACTGTTATAGAAATTCCTGTGTTTTATCTCTCAACTTTTGTTATGTATGATTGCGATATATGCTATGATGAATTGATGTCTCTATGAAATAATGATGTATTGATGCACAAATTTACTAGATACAACTAATTAACTCAACAGAAATAACGTTAGGTTATTACGTGAAGATAATAATACTTCCTGTTATGTTTATCAAGCACTTAGGTAGAATTGAGTAAATACTGATCTAAGGATAATCTATGGTGCATGTAAGTAGCTAGTTCACCTATTCAGGGTCCGTAAAAGAAGATCGTAGACCTTTGCGAAGGTCTAGAAGCCATTTAATGGGAATTACAGTACTAAGCCTTAAGGGCTTATAGATTTTCACGAAGGTAGCTCTAGGGCATAAAAGCACATCACACTCATCTCTAGATGTAGAAACTTGGTTCTAGTATCCCCTGATAATTCTTCGAGTGAGACTTTAATCCATGCTACGTGGGTTGATGCCAAAAGGGTGAATAATGTAGGGTTTTGTTTGGCACAACTAAATTTGAACTGGGTCAAGACCTACTAAGCTAATAAATGGTTTCGTTGCCCAAACCAGGATCTGCATAAAGAGATGTGTGATGTCGCATCACTGGAATCAGACCAAGAAGGAAATTGAGAAGTGGTTGTATAGGAAGATCCATGAATTCACGGTGCAAGAGGACAAGAATCCACACCTGTCAAAAGAGCAGTGGTTGGACAGAATTTGTACACTGAGATACATGAAATTTTCTTCTACACCTTCCCGGTTGAGCTGTACAAGTGGATAGGTAAATTGGCATACGACCAAGGAAGGTGGAAGCTTCACCAGGGAAAATTTTAAGAACCCCCCCCCAAATTTACATGTATAATAAATGGGTGAATCTCCATGGTATATAGGAAAAATGGAAGGCTATTTTATCAATAATATGATATGTATACATAATTTTTTGGCGAATCTCTCACCAGGCATGGCGAATATTTTACTTAATTATAGAATCTTATGTTTATTGAATACACAAACGAAATCATTGCATTTCTTTAAAATATCTTTTGAAATCAAAATTACCGAAATTACATATCGATAACCTAGTGGGTGTAGGATAAAATTCACCCGTACCATCCACAGAAAGCATGAGAAAAAACCTAATACTATATATAAAACCAAGAGTGTTCATAAATATAAGGTGACCTACAGAGTAAATATAAAAAAATGTTTTATTTATTTACCATACCTCTCGTTTATTTATATTTTTATTAATTTACCATACCTCTTTTACAAATATGGTATTTGGCCCATAGGATTCACTTAAATAAAACTTCTTTCTTGAGCCTTCATAAATAGAACGAGGGTTATGGACTAAATATAAAAATAGGTTTTATTTATTTACCATGCATTTAGTTTATTTATATTCTTATTTATTTACCATACCTTTTGAGTAAGTATAAAAAACGTTTTATTTATTTACTGTACCTCCACTTTACTTATATTTTTATTTGTTTACACTCTTGCATGTATATAAGGTGACTTATGGAGTAAATATAAAAAATGTTTTATTTATTTACCATACCTCTCATTTATTTATATTTTTATTAATTTACCATACCTCTTTTATAAATATGGTATTTGGGCCTTTGTCTCATAGGATTCACTTAAATTTACCTTTTTTACCCTCTCCCTTAAAATAAGGTGGGCTATTTGAGGTTATTTGTAAAAATGTACTATGATGCAAAATATTCGCCCACTAAAAGTTTAAAACCCCTTAATTTCGCCAAAGGGCGAACATTCGCCCCTAAAATTTTCTATGAGCTTCACGGTCCAATAGTGTGGATTCTAGAATTAGTATGGATGCTAGGAGCTTTTGAGGATAAGATCGCGCATGATGTTGATCACTAGCTTGATCATGTCATACGAGGATTTGTGAGAGAGTTCACGATTGATACCTCAGTCAGTTACAACGAAGCAGAGTGATGGTTCTTCAAGGGACCACGAGGTAAGTATTAAAGATCTTTGAATACCTGGATTAAGATGATCTTGTGTGAAAAGCGAGTTATGACATTACCTTCATGTTTGGACCTACGTGAAGTCGGTGAAGCTTTAGAAACCAAGAAAAGGCAGGGCCTAAATATATCATGTTGATTGGACCTCCTTCAAGTGATGACAAGGGAGCAGTACAGGACTCATCGCGGAGCATTATCCAATTGATAAGACAGAGATTCTCAAGGATACATCATCCATCCACTCCACCTCCACCTTCACCTCCACCACTACCATTCAACATGTTGAATATGATGAAGTTTCCAGTCTTCAAGGGCCTAGGAAGTGAGGATGCAGATTAGTTTTGGTTTGTTGTGAAGGCTATGTGGACAGCATAACAAATTATGAATGATAATATAAAGAAGGCACAGTTGGTTACCACTCTGGAGGATCGCGCGCTGACATGGTACATTAAATACTACACCGATAACCTACTGGAATAAATAGCACACACTCAGACTACTTTAAACAAAGAATTTGGTAAGCCTAAGTTTGACTCGCAATCAATAATTGGATTCAAGGAAATCACAGTGAGGGATGATGAAATTCCCTGGGAGTTAGATCAAATATTGAAGTGTGTGATCCACGAAGCTAATATGCACCTCACAAAGAGTCAACACCACGAATGGTTTATAGCCTTGCTCCTGCCCCGCCTAAGGATTTCTCTATCACAACAAAAGATAGGGACTTAAGCGAAAGCATTGGAAATCATGATGAGATTGCATGAAGCACCTATTCAGGATGCATCTCTAGGATTCCAACAAATTCACTTAGAGTTGCAGAACCTCTGCTTGGAATTGCAGAGCTTGATAAGAGAAAAAGAGGCTCAGCTGGAGGTGTGCGAGGGAGTCAGGTGCCTCAAGTGTAAGAGCCAGGGTCATGACAAAGATAATTTCCCCGTCTTCACGAATTGTATCACACAGGGCGGGGGGGGGGGGACCAATGCCCTTGAGGTAGGAAGCACGAGCAGGACCAAGTAGAGGGCCCACGCTATGGTGCGCTATTTTTCAGGTGGTTGGAAAACATGTAAATGATAATTTTCATTTGCTACAAAAGTTTGTGCAGACGCCACAACAATTATTCTGTGATTTTTGCAAATCCGTGGGCCACGATGAGTGCCACTACCATAGCTATGAGTTGATGATGGAAAGGACACCTACGTATCAAATGCAGGCAGAAATGAAACCTGCAGATCAGGGTGCTAGGGGAGCACGTGGAGGATACCAAGGGCACAAATGAGGTTGAGGAGGAGAAGGACTACGTAGAGGTCATGGGCAAGTCATTTTCTACAGTTACGGGATGCCAGGACACTACGCGCGGGATTGTATGAATGAGACACGACCATCATGTCAATATTGTACTTAGTTTGACCACATAATAGAAGAATATCCTGTGCTGATAGCAATGATGCCAGAGAAGAAGGTGCAGCCTCAGCACCCTACCCAAAACTTTCAAATGATGCAGGTTGAGCCCCGCAAGGAGGATCTAAATGTGAATATCGTATTGCGAAGCGGGATCATGACTAGTGACAATAAAGGAAAACAACTTGAAGAGGGTGGATGGGTCCACAAGGCCCTGGAAAAGGAGACTACCTTTGGTCTGGAGCATGCGGAGGAAACATTTATGGAGGCAAAGAAAAGCTTCGTTGAGGTATCTACCTGAGGAAGTGAGGACAAACTACTAGAAACTAGCATGCCTACAGAGGATGATCTCTCTATGCTTACCACCTTCTTGGAGACTTGTATGGAACTACTGCGTGATAACAAGGCTTTCAAGGGGCTACAAGAGTTGATAAACAAGTGTGGAATTAAGGATAATGCTTCGGATGGAAACCACATAGTTTAAAAGCTTGGTAAACATAAGGTAAGAATAGGGCACAAGATGAGGCTTACCACGTAGATAGGAGACTATGAGATGGACTAGGTTATTCTGGACTTGAAATTTGATTCCAACTTTTTACCTAAACGGACATGGGAAAGAATGGGGATACCTTCATTGCAGTGGTCTCCGATTCAATTGAGGATGGAAAACAAACAGAAGATTAACCCTATGGGACGATTGTATAGAGTTACTGTAGATATAGAAGGTGTGAGCGCACTGGTAGATTTTGAAGTGATAGATTTTTTTTATGATTCAATCCATACTATGCGCTCCTTGGAATTGATTGGGCTATTGATATGAATGGGGTCATCAATTTGAAGAAGTAGACAATGTCATTTGAAAGGAAATTGTTCCGCATTGTAGTAACATTGGACCCTCCAAAAGGACCGCGCTATACTCAGCTAGTCCGCGACTATGAAGAAAGAGATGATGATTTGGATCAAATATACAATGTAACGGTGTGAGACCACGATTGGATTAATCCGATGGCGGATGGACGGATTGCATGGGATCGCGAAATTTTCTGACCTTGGATTCATATGAAGAATTGGAACACTGGAGAACAAGCTACATGAAGTATCTACACTATGCTACAATATGATAACCAAATCGTTGTGTTGTGTGTCATCGGAGGTAAGAAATTTACCTTATTATGAAGGTTTAACTGATGTGGATAAATTTTTGGATGCTTTTGAAAGAGAAGTCTCGAAGGATCATCAATTTTGAGAGCTGAATTTGGTGTTGTGCGCTACGCCCGCACAGTGGTGGGGTATGCACAAGGACAATTTTGATGAATGGCATGATTAGAGAAGGATGATTAGTTTGTGATTTGGTCACCCTAAAGTGCGATTAACTGAGAAATATGATGGGAGAATTGATCCACGCGATCATTTAGCAGAGTGGACCAAGGTCTATGGGGAGGAGCCATAGCTAGTGTGGGTGCATTTATTCTGTCACACCCTTGATATAATCCCTATGAATTGGTACCTAGAAATGGAGCTTCACCATAACACCGCAGAGTGGGATGTGTTAAGTGAAGGGTTTTTTATGACCTTTAGTTTTTAGGATGGGTTCGAAAGAATTGATGAAGCTCTGGAGGAGGTTAAGGCGATGATCTTTAGAATTCTGCAGGACCCTTTGGAATTAGTTTAACCAGATTGGAGCACCCAGTTGTGCCATGTGTTTGAATCCTATAATATGATTGTTGAAGGGGAGGATGAAGATCCAAGGAATATCAATATTCCAGAGGAAGAGGGCCACCGTGAGGTCGAAGGTCCATAGGTAGAAAATTCGGACATCACCGTGTTGTTGAAGACAAGGCAAGTGAACATTGTTACTGAAGCGGAGACAAAATCTGCAAATATAGGGGATTACTCGAATGATTCTACTGTAGATAAAGTTGTTGTGTTGCTCCGCCAATATCAGTATTTGTTTGCTACAAAATTTTCAGGCTTGAAAGGTATCATAGGAGACTTGGGCGTGACGAAAAATACCTTGAAGCCAGACACAAAGCTAATTAAGCAGAGGCCATATCGCCTTAATTATAAATATAAAGAAAATGTTCACTTGGACAAGATGCTTGAGGCAGGTATTATTGAACAAGTGGAGGAATTTTATTGGGTGAGCCCAATGGTAGTCCAAGAAAAGAAACAGAAGGGAGAAATATGGATTTACATAAACCTTGGGAAGCTTAATGATGCCTGCATCCATGATCCCTTTTTGATATATTTTACTGATGAGGTACTAGACAATGTTGGAGGGCAGGAGGCCTACTCATTCACTAATGGGTTCTCTGGATACCATTAGATAAAAATTGCGTTAGAAGACAAGAGAAAAACAACGTTTGCGGCATAATGGGGTTGTTTTCAGTATACAGTAATGCCATTTGAAGTCAAAAATTCACCGGCGATATTCTCTCGCACAGTCATCGCAACATTCAAAGAATTTATTCAAAATTTCCTGGAGGTATATTTTGATGACTAGAAAATGTTTAGGTTAGTAAAGCATGATGTAGCCAGTGTATGATTAATGTTAGATACATGTCGAAGGCATCAGATCGTGTTGAACCTGAAAAGGTGCTTGTTTTATTTCCCCTTTGGGATTTTTTCGGGTCATGTGGTATGAAAACAAGGAGTAATGGTCGATCCTGCCAAGATCATGGTAATAGTCTATTTGGAGGCCCCATGGAGTTTCAAACTGAGACGTGTAACGTTGGGCCACACTGGATATTATCGAAAGTTCATCAAGGCTTCTGCTCAGATTACCATGCCTATGGAGAAGTTGCTAAAGAAGGATGCTACATTCTGTTTGGATGAAGAATGTTAGTGCAGTATAGATGTATTAAAAGAAAAAATTGTCACTGCACTGATCTTGGCCTTCCCGGATTGGAAGAAGGAATTCCATGTGCATGTTGATGCCTCATGTATTGCACTGGGAGCAATGCTGACATAGGTTGGTGAAGGAGAAATGGATCACCCTATAGCATTTGCAAACAAAAAGTTATCAAAGGCTAAGGAGAATTATTCAACGACAGAGTGTGAAGGACTAGGTATGGTGTACACGCTCCAAAGTTCAGACACTATCTGTTGGGTAGACTTTTGATAATGTACACAGACCACTCTGCCTTGAAGTACTTAGTCAATAAGATTGTGTTGGGGGGGAAGATATGCAGGTGGCTATTGTTGTTTCAAGAATATGACTTTGAGATAATTGTGAAGCCAGGAAGGTTGAATGCCGGACATGACCATTTGTGACGCATTGCAATAGGGGAGGAGCCTACTAATTTGGAGGAAGGGCTTCCTAACATGTAGCTCTTCATGGTGTGGATAGTGGATAACTATTTTGCATATATTATCCACTTTTTCCTACAGGGATGGCTCCAGAAGGATACACCAGCCAGCAGAAGGATTTAGTAGTACGCACGACAAATTTCTCAATAATTGCAAGTTATATAAAATGGAATAGAGAAAGATACTTTGATGGTATGTGCCCAATATTGAATGAAATAGCATCCTTGCGGAGGCTCATGGAGGGGTTGCAGGAGGACATTATGCAGGAAAGGAAACGACATAGAATATTTTGAGCGCATGATTGTGGTGGCCTATGTTACATAAGGATTCTAAAGCGTATTGTAGGGCATGTGATGTGTGTCAGAGAATGGGAATACCATCGTGAAGGGATGACCTTCCTTTGAACCATGAGGTGTCATTGCAGCCATTTGAAAAATGGGCAATTGATTTTGTAGGACCGATTCAACCTCCAGGAAAGAAGACAGGAGCATGCTATATCATCACCACGACTGAATATCTGACCAGATGGGCAGAGGCACAGTCGGTGAAGGATTGTACAGGGGCCACAACAACAAAGTCCTTATTTGAGTATGTGTTAACCAGGTTCAGTTGCTCAAAATTATTGATGACTGATCGTAGTACGCACTTCCTCAATGAAATGATCAGCGCGCTAATAGAAGAGTCCCAGGTGTATCATCAGAGGAGTATGCCATATCATCCTCAAGCTAATGGAATAGTTGAGGCCTTCAACAACATTTTGGAGAATGTGCTGTCAAAGATTTGCAACACGCAGTAGAATGATTGGGATGTGCACGTGCTAGCAATGTTGTGGGCATATAGGACTACTTGCAAAAAGCTAGAAGGTCAAACACCCTTTCGATTTGTCTATGGCATAGAAGCTATGATTTCCATGGAATATATCGTGCCTAGTATATGCATAACGAATTTTATAAGAATGGCGGACCATGGAGCCTTGGAAGAGCACTTGCGTAGCTAGAAGAGCTCGAAGTAGATAGATTCTTGGCTGGATTCCACTAGCAAGTCCAGAAGGAACGTGAAAAGGCTTGGCACGATCACCACTTCAAGCTACGCACCTTTGAGGTAAATGATTTGGTGTTATTATATCATACTAAGTTCGCTAAGCTTCTAGGAAAGTTTCAGATGCACTGGTTGGGGCGATATGTCATCAAAGAGATCAAAGATGAAAGCGCGTGGTTCAACTCGTGAAGCTGAATGGAGAACCTTTCCTAGGAAAAGTAAATGGAAGCTGATTAAAGTCGTATACAGACGATGCGGCTCAATGAATACATGAAGGCAGGACAATCTTAGTACTTTGGGCAGCTGCGAGGGAGCGTGGGACTATAAACTACGCTGGCGAGTTTTGGGAACTATGCGATAGAGCGGCTACGTGAAAAAGGGTGATGTCATAGTACCAAAAGCTGCGTGAAAGGAGTTGCGCTATGGAGGGAGATACTATGTAGCACATCCAGAAAATGATTGTTAGAGTCATTGTTCATGATTTGGAAGCCAAGAGATGGTTAAGAGGAGAGAGTGGGTCGAATTTAAGGTTGAAGTCTTTGGAGATATGCCGCCAAATCAGCATTTATAGAAGGATTTTTGGGGGAATGATTGGATTTGAATTCAAATTCTCCTATAAATTACATGTGCCAGTCCAATAGAGAACACTTTTCACCCTTAGAGCTTTTGAGCTGTGTTTTCCATCACTTATGTGTAAGTTCTTCAAATATTTGGCTGCAAGCCCCATGTTTGATAATCTATCATCAGGAACGGGGCTTGTTGAGACTGCAAGCAATGTAGGAACTGTTGCCTCCGAAGGAGCGTCTCTAGAAGTCGTGAGCATGGAGGCTCTGACTCCTGTGCCTACGGCACCAAGGTTGCCTAGGCTGAAGCCTACATTGGTGTGAGAGACCCAAAAGCCGAAGAAAGATAAGCAAAGAGGCCAGTGCGAATGCGTGAGTCACCTAGGAAGAATTTTGCTACGCAAACACAGAAGAAGGACAAGTAACCTGAGAAGGTTGTAGTTTTAGAGGCTGAAGAGGGAACTGAAGATATCGATGCTGAGGGTGCAGAGCCCATCACCAAGTTGTCAGAGTATATTCATCTGCGAAAGGGAAAGGTAAAGGTCACCAAGGATCTATACTCAGAGAAATTTTTCATCCACATGCCCCTGTTACCGAAAAATATAACCTTCGAAGGTCCACGGTTGGCTCAGGTTCCCCTTTTAAAGATGGAGGATTGGGACCTGACTTACCATGAGAGGTTTTCCCACCTCGCTACCGAGAACTATATGAAGTGAGTGTATTACAAAGATTTAGGTGTCACTGAGTTGGAGGCTATTGAATGGATCCACTGAGTAGAGTAATATGGGTTATAGAATTTGTTGTGGGTGCCCCACTACCACCGCTCTAACATCAATACCACATCTATACGGTAGCTACTAACTCTGATGCATAATGGGTGCTTATGGATTGGCAGGCCCATCCCCATCATAGACATGATCATACACCAGATCATGTTCTCTTAACGCATGAATGCTTGAATGTAGCCAAGGAGTTTGGTGGAAAGACAAGCGAGCGAGACTTGGCAGAGAAAATGAAGAAGAAATTTTAGCTTCTCAAGAAGTCACGCGGGTACTCCATAACATCCATCAACGACCCTACAGTGAAAGTTTCCACTAAGATACTAGTTAGCAAGGTTAGGAGGAAGTGTCATGCGGATGATGTTCTGGTGCCTGTGATCTTGTTAGATGCACAATGTGCAGAGGGTGTGTAGTTTAACTGGTCCTATTATTTATGCAGGAAGTTCCTTGTGAATGTCATGAGGCTCAAGATGAGAGCAAGACCTTCCACTATGGGTGGTTTCTACTATCCATTGTTCTAGTTTCTTAGGAGCTGCCGAAGGATAGCCAGTTCCGTTAATTGAAGGCAGGATTGCTGGAGGCTACTCAGTTTCCTCCCTCTAGGCCATGAAGGACCCCGTGCGAGTCATAGAAATGAAGATTTTCTAGGTATTGATGGAGGTAAGCATTTGCATGGCCATCAACCAGTGCCCATGGTTATCCCCAACCATGTATGAACAGTTTTCCGAATATGCGAATTAAAGGCATACTTCCACCGCGTTTATATTCGAGCATGGAAGGACCCACAACAAAAGTGGTTCAATCTACCATATCTCACCACGGATGATGCGATTCAGGAAATAATTAAGTGTTGGCCCACATACTGACACTCTTTGTCCGACTTGGTTGCAAGTACAAGTAAAGGCACAAGGAGCTCAACAGAGAAAAAGTGAAACGATGCAACGAAGGAGGTGGCACAGAAGTTGGCTCTGTAGCGAAAGAAGGAGGCTGAGGAGAAGGCTCGAATGGAAAAGGATCACACTGCAAAGCAGCAGGCTCAACAAGAGCATCGCAACTCTGAGCAAAGTGGTAAATCCCCTTTGCCTGAAATTGAGGAGGAAGAGCAGTTGGTGCAGGGCAGCGGAGGCAATAAGCGGCAGAGCAACCCATTTTGGGTAAAAAAGTACAAATAAAAACAACAAGAAGGTTGCCATAAGAAGAAAAAGGTGACTGAACCATTGCTGGACCCCATTACGCTGATGAAGGGTGATCTCGACGAGATCGAGGACAAAGTGCGTGACACTACCTCTGAACTATTGCAACAATTTAAGCAAAAATATATGCAGTCTTTTGGTAATGTTCAAAAGGATCTACAAGAACTACAAATCCAGACCATAAAGATAGATGTGGGTGGAGGTCATGTTAGTGTCGCATAGACGAGCCTGGCACCAAGGACAAGTCAGGCTATAGATCTGGTTAGGACAATGGATATCAGGATAGTCGCGCTGCCAGAAGGGTCCCTGAGCACAGAGTCGGTCGATGATAATATCATCATTAAAACCTTAAAGAACACCAACCTCAATATTGCAGCGCTCCCAACGAGTATCTTCATGCATTGCAAACAGGCATAACAACGAAATTGAGAGAGTAGGAGTAGTGCGCTCTTAGCTTAATAAGTGAGTATCGGGTGAACAATGAGCAAATGTTTGGTGAGAAGATGAAGGCCTTGAAAGCAAGGGAAATAATCCAGGTACAGAGTGCCCATCTGGCGGCCATAGTTGTAGAGGCATGCAGGACAGTGTTGGAGTTTCACATACCTGAGGAGGCACCACTCGAGGCTAAGATTTGGTAGCTAGATGCAAGTGTCTGCAATGAAAAGGTAGAGGTGGCAAGAGTTCAATTTGAACTCAACATGAAAATCACGGAACTAGAGCTTAAGTCACACCCTTCGACTTCGCCCGAAGTCAGGGAACAGTGTAAAGCTGCCATTAAGGAAGGGATGGCTACTATGGATACCACAGTTGTGGATTACACAACATTGTTTGAACAGACCATGGAGTTGGTGACAACCCTGCAGGAAGACCCTAACCTGTTGTGATTGAATATAGAGATCCGAAAACTCCAGAAATAGTATGACAAGGTTAGGGCGACCGCACGCTTAATTGCTATAGCACAGTGCCTCGCTAAGTTGTAGGAGGGGAAGCAACTCCTCGCACAGCTGGAAGTAGTGTAGAAAAGGGAAGCAATGCTTAAGGCTAGGTTGGATCCTTGGTTGGAAGAAGCCTACCAAGTCTCCACCAACATCCAAGAAAAGCTGATGAACTTGTAGCTCACACAATAGAAGATCAAGCAGGCATGCGATCGACTAGCCACAGAGAAGCTGGTTGAAAAAATGAAGTAGGCAACTACACATAGTGCAACTGAAGTAGCAGTTGTGGAGGTGGAGCCAGGGGATCTTCACAGCAAGATCAATGTGCTAGTCAAGTGACTTGAGGGTGAGTCATGACCTTTCGATTGGGGGCCTGTTGGGATGGGGTCCCCTGGGTCATTTTTGTGGCCAAAGCCCAAATTTTGATGTAAAAAGTTTTAAAGTCTACATAAATTGTGGACACGGAGTGCATAGCTAGTCAAGAGTCAAAAAGGGTTTTTACCTTTGTTTATGTAAACTTGAGTCAGTTTTTGAGATCTACCCATGGTCCGTGAACCATGGGATTGTATAAATAGGTGTGTCTTAGAGAGTCCAAGGGATATGGAGATCTATGTCTTTGTCTATGGTATGAAAAAAGGAGTCTAGCACATAGGAGTAAGCCTTAGAGGGGAAAAATGATCTGCAGTTGAGTGCGCAGAGGCCTAGAGTAGTGTCCACAACTGAGTGCACATACCCTTTCAGTTGAGTATGCAGGGAAGTTTTGAGTCTGTAAACCTATATTGAAGATCAATAAAGAATACTGTTACATAAATTCCCGTGTTTAATCTTTCTATGTCTGTTATGTATGATTGCAATATATGCTATGATGAATCGATGTCTCTATAAAATAATGATGTATTGATGTGTGAATTTATTGCATACAAAGAATTAATTGAACGCAATTAATGTTAGGATATTACGTGAAGATAATAATACTTCTTGCTATGTTTATTGAGCACTTAGGTAGAGTTGAGTAAATACTGATCTAAGGGTAAACTATGGTATGCATAACTAGCTAATTTGCTTGTTCAGTGTCTACAAAAGATGATCATAGACCTTCGCGAAGGTCTAGAATCCATTCGAGGGGAAGTATAGTACTAAGCCCTAACGGCTTATACATCTGCATGAAGGCAGATCTAGGGCATGCATAATTTTCTCTACAAATCAGCTAGCTCACTGATATCATGTAGAAATTTCACTTGCAGATCAAACTGATATATGCAATGTACTAAAGCATAGTACTAGATCTACATCTACTATAAACTTTGCAGAAGCTTAATTGAACATTAGCAACATCAAGCATGAATAGATATAACTGAGAATGAGAAGTAATCAACCATAACACAAAAGATATAACCTGGGGAAAGCACCAGCCTAAAACCCCATCTCTGTATTATCAATCAAGTGGAAATCCTCAACAACATACAAAAAGAATCAGCTCAAAAGCTATCCTTCTCTCTCTGTATTCTAATGATGTAGCTCATGGACTACCTAGACCTGAATATATAGGCTACACAAGTCCTCCAAGCTCCTATTTCCTTGAGCAGTTTTGATTGGAGTCTAATTACATAACATGTGTGAATTGGCCAAATCATACCTGTTGTCACCTTAGGTCCAACTACGCAGTACTAGAAGGAATAATATTCCTTCGTCATGCAAGGAATATTCACTAGGAATATCCTAGCAACTGATAGTGCACTATCCCTCATCTGATCTCAACTGGGTCTCTGTTTGAACTGCCATGCATCAGTTATTCATGAGTGAATATTCATTTATCTGAAAATACCAGTTGTCACATGCATGCAAGCATCAACAAACTAAATCTCATTAATTTAACAACTTTTTAAACTAATCTAACTGGACTTGACTAAGTTAAACTAAGTCAACTGATCCTCTCAATATAGAACTCATCCTTAATTCCTCAATCTGTGGAGCAAATCAAGGACACATTCCCCAATCAGTGGAGAAATTATTGCATGTTCTCACAAAGACTTCAAGTTTGATTTTCCATAACTAATTAACTCATGGAGAATTAATTAATTAATATTCAAACTGCTGGTAAGATCAAATTTGAATTCTACTTCCTATTTCTAGTCTAGGGATTGACTAAAATAGGAATCCACATTGCACTACTAAAAATAGAGCTTCTATTTTTAGCACTTCCATTTCTCATTCTCTGTTGCCGAATCCAGCACTAATGCCCAAACTACTATTTTTATCAGTCCTATTTTTAGCAATTTCTTGTTTCCAATTTTCAACAGGGCATAAAAGGACATCATAGTGATCTCTGGATGAAAAAACTTAGTTCCCGTGTCCCCCCATACCACTTCGGGTGAGACTTCAGTCCACGCTACGTGGGTTGATGGTTAAAGGGCCAGTAGTGTAGGGTTTTGTTTGGCGCAACGAACTCTGAACTTGGGTCTGGACCCACTAAGCCAACACTACATAGCATAATAGATAATTTAGCTTCCATAAATAGAATAATTGGCCCATGAATTTTCCCATAGCAATTCTCGCATGGAAAATTTGACATATTGTCAATTGAGAAAATATGAGTTGAACAAGATTTCATGATAATCAGACAAAATTTCAATGGTTGTCATGACTCTTTGTTTGAGTCTATTTTCACACTTGCACAATGGTTTGATATGTCTAATATAAGAAAACAAAATTGCCCAAACTTCTTAGAATTATTTCATTTGCAATGATGATAGAGCTATCAATTGTTTGCAACAACACCGGAGTGCTAAAAACATTGTACAAGAGAAATGTATCAATGATTGGAAATCTTATATTATAAATTTATCAATGACCTATGCATATGGACATATAGAGGGAAAAACTTTTGCAATACAATGGATATATGAACTTCCTGATGTTAACACATATATCTGTAATATAGAAACAAAAGATATTTCCTTGATATTATATTCATAAAAAACTTTATCCAAAGTCTTGTACCTTATGCATGTACCAGTATCTACAATGCATGCACATTTCCATGCAATTCTGGAAATTCAGAATGTTGATAATATTAGTGACATTGACAATTCACCACAAATTCTTCAAGGAAACTTGGAAAGAGATAACTACAAGTTGACTTCAAGTGTGCCTTGCAGATATCTTGTTAGCAAAGAATCTAAGTTTACTAGACGTTCTACTCAATTAAAGCATCTGTTAATTGGAAACATAATATAAAAAAAAGAAAGTAAATTTTTTGTATTATTAGAGGATTCCACATCATCAAATGAGGAAAATAATACTTTTTCAAAGGGAAAAAAACAACAAAGAAGTCTATGCTTCTTTTTCCGATGCCTATATTAATCGGTACACTCACTTACATGAATTGAAATATGTGATATGAGCATAAGGTACTATAATACAAGAAGCGCAAAAGAAACATTGATTCAAATAAAGCAATTGAGGCATGTTTGTAATCAATCCAAGACACACCTACATATGCATGTTTCATTTGTGATAGATTGTCCTTTGGAAAGGACATGGAATCTATTAACAAAGACATATTATCTACTATTTGTCATCTAATGCATGCTTCAGAGTTCAAACCCATTAATCTCAATGAGCAAATATGCAAATATTGTAACAATACAATACTCAATGATAAAGGCCCTAATTTACATCACCTCTTTATATTAGATGAAATGAAAAATTGGTGTCTGTTGTATAATTGACATATTTAGTGGAGAAGTTAGTGGCACCAAGGATGGATTTTGCACAAATAAGACAATTTGGCTACAGAATATAACAAATTGGCTTAATAGGAACAATCATAAATGTTCCTTCTAGTCTATATAGAATTTAGAGAGTATTTCCTAGAGATATTGGTGACAATATGAAAGTGGGAATTATGCTAAAAAGAAAATTGGAATACAAGAATGTCTATTTTTTCTGGAAATATTCAACCCAAGAAAGTGATGTGTGCATTATATGACTTGTGTGGCAGATATATATAAAATATCTGACGAATAGTAATCAAATATGAATGGAAAAAACATTTTGATCAAAGTAGGCAAGATCATAAGAATGATAGTCCAAAAATCTAGGAACTAGACTCACCAAATGAAGATAACGATATAGAGCAAGAAACTGAAACACTTGTCCATGGTTATTCAGAGCCCCCCTTATCCATGATATTGATACACTAATAATACACATTTCACCTTATAAAGGGTTTCATTGCCTAGGCATTTTTAAAGAAAAATTATTTGAAGAACAAAACTTTCTAACATTGTTCTTTGGATTAAGTCACCCTATTGATGTTATCAATCACTTTTTGTATGAAGAAATTGTACAGTGGGAACTGTTGCACAAGTCCTGTGAATTTTCAACACATATTACAAACATGTTTTTAAATAAATTTGTATTTTGATAAACTAGTTTTGTAATTCAACTTGGATTTCTATTCACAGAGCAGAGATAAAAGGACAAAAACGTGTTGCTAAAGACGTTAAAAATAAAATCAATCTTCAGAAAATGATTAAAGTCACCAATTGGATATCAATGTTTAAGAAGAATGTACACATTGGCTGACTATTTTGAACATTTACAAAAAGATATATTTGCAATGATACGACAACATGGTCTACCAAATTTCTTTGTGACATTCACTAGTGCTGAGCATCTTTGGGAACCATTGATAAATGCATTAACAAATGAGGAAAATAACCTCGATGATGAATGCATTCACACATTGATAAAATTTCATCCGTTCATACGCAATCGATATTATAGGCATAGAATCATGTCACCATGTTCCTTGATAACAAAAAAACATTGAATTATTTTCTCAAGTGCAAGATTATTGTTTTATTTCATAATTCCAAAGTAGAGAAACAAAGCATGACCATGGGTTTCTTTAGATTCAAAATGAACTAGTATATCAAAAATCCTCTGATGTTGATGTCATAGGTTTCATTGATCAGTATTTTACTTGTTATTCAAAAAATTTGTCGAATCAAATGATTCAATTTCAGACTCATCACCACACAAAAACTTGCAAAAATAAAATAAAATCTAGATTTAGATTTGGTTTCCCTATCCCACCAATTGATGAAACTTGTATCTTGTATCCTTTTTTCAATGAAAACACCAATATGCATACAACACAAAAGGAACTTTCATTTCTTCTACAGGAAAAATCCTTTTCAAATTACATGGCATTTGCGATGTTTTTAGCCGATCTTGGAATTACAAAACAATAATACATCATGCTCTTACCATTTTGTAGTACTTGGCCAATTGTCTTGCTCAAAATAAATCCTTGTGATTTGTGGATAAATGAATTTGAAAAAAATTCCCTTCATTATGGGAAGAAAACATAGATGCTCAATTTATTTTAGATACCTATGCCGCAACAACATTTTGCATCTCTTATATGAAAAGAATGGATCACTCCATGACAACTACATTAAAAAAAAAATAGAGAAAATTGCTCTATATGTTCATATTTGGAAACACATTTCTAAATATGTAACAAATGTGAAGTCAACAAGCAAACCACATTGCTCTATCATTGACTTTGTATTCAACTTCTAGAAAAGAATTTTTCATTAACACTGCTCCAACTGAAAAACAAACATATGTTCTAAAACAACCTATTTTGTTAGAATAAGAACCTGATAATTTTGAAGATATGTTTTGCATGACAATTGTTGATATATATGTCACACGTCCTATTTCCCTTGAGCAGGTTCACTTGGTAGAATAAGTTTATTCTTATTCAATCATGAAAATAACATTAAAAAAAGAATGTCCATGTGTCATAAGATTCATTTGATACAATGAACACAGGGACCCATAAAACCATTATAGATAAAATTTATACTTTACATCCCATAGAGGGAGTTTGAATACACACTAAATAAAAATGAGGAAACATGGCCTCAAGCATACTTTTCTCATAAACACATTATCAATGCCACAGGAAAATAATTTTCTCGTTTAGTCGCACCATGGGGTGATATTGAAACTGCTTCGACTACAATTGCATCCCAAATTGATGAGATCTTTATGATTCACTTGCCACTAAAAACTAAGAATAGGGATTTTTCTAATGAATAATTTGACATTCAACAAGATTTGCAAGAGAAAATACAATTAAAAAACACTCAAACTAAGTATACAAAAATCAATGAATTAATTAAGAATCCCTTTGTTTTGGACACATTGTCATACCATGAAATTATGAGACAATTAGATCAAAAGTAACAAAAAATAATCAAGCAAATAGTTTTATGGAGAAAGAATAATATTGGTTAGAATTTATATTTGTTTAGCACTGGAGGTTTAGGTACAAGAAAAACATTCACTGCACCATGCACTCATACAACTTTATAACAAAGATTTACAAAGTGACCCTTTGAAAAAAAAGGTCTAAAACTTGCATTTACTAGCAAACATGGATATATTTCACATGGTGTTATAGTCCATTCAGCATTGCATTTGCCACTTTCAACATGCCACATGGTGCCATTGGATTCTAACACACTCGATGTATTGAGCAAAGAATACGAACAACATAAATTTTTGTTGATAAATGAGGCTTCATTAATTGATCTCAATTTCTTTATAGCATTGACAAGTGACTCCATTAACATAATATTATGTGGTGATCTATGTGAAGTAGAACTTATACATGATTGTTATATATTTGAACAACCACATCTTAAAGGAAATAGTGCTCCTTAAAATTTTTGGGAAGAAAATGTAAGAACTTATCAACTAAAATAGGTAATGCGACTGGACAATAAACAATATTTAAAAATCTTAAACACAATTAGGACATGTGAATATAATGATGATGATCTTGAATTATTGAGCAAACATTGTTATAGATCAACACCAGATGATCCAAATTTTCCATACCTCTTGTATTTAAACAAGAATGTACATGAAAATAATGAAAGAATGTGGTCTTTCATTGGCAGATAAGAAATTCTATTAAATGCATATGGTAGAACAATTGACTTAACAAATATAAGTCGCAATAAAGAGATAAAATTTTAGTTTCCATCTTCTATTGTGTTGAAAGAAAATATGCTTGTTGAATGGCTTGGTGAATGGTGCTGAAGGAATTTTAAGAGCATCAATAACATTTGAAAATGGTGCAATTTGGATTGAATTAAACGATGCGGTTGTTGGCACTATTCAACAGGAAAAAGTGGTGCATTTTTACAAACATGGAATAATTTCTACATGGACACTTGTTACTAGATTTTGTAGGAATAATGAATCAAACAATAAAATTAGTTTTACAAGAGAACAATTTCCTGTTCAACTAGCATGTGCACGAACTATACATCGATCACAAGGATTAACAATGGAAAAATTGGCTTTTGACCCAAAATGGGTTAGGCAACATGGAGTTGTTTATATTGCACTTTCGCATGACAAATATATAAGTTCTTGTATTTATTAAAGAAATTGGAACATAGTAACTTTTCCCTCAATGAAAAAGTTTCTATTGACCTAAATAGACTTAGACAAAATTCCTCCTATGAGCTTGGATTTAGCATATATCAAAATAATACAAATAACCATTTTACAATATGTTCATTGAACACTCATAGTTTTTCCTTGAATTTCAAAGATATCAGTGCTGACTATGATCTAATGAGTGTTGAAATTCTTTGTTTCCAAAAAACAAAAGAAAAAGTGGCTCCATCGAATCCATTATTGTATAGAAAATATTACTACATAAATTTATACCATTTACATGGAATTCTCACATACTATAGAAAAATATTGTGGTTTAGAATAATTTCACACACACACACACACAGATATATATATATATATATATATATATATATATATATATATATATATATATATATATATATATATATATATAAATGCATGCATACATACATACATACATACATACATACATACATACATACATAGATATATATATATATATATATATATATATATATATATATATATATATATATATATATATATATATATATATTGCACCAAATGCAAACATTGAATAAATAATTTATTTCATTAAATTCATTTTAGAGCACACATGTAACAACTACCCAATTGTGCTTGTTGGTGATTTCAATTTGGACATGTTGAAAACTAGCCATCAACAAAAAAACTAATTCCATTTATGCGAAATAATGGTTTTAATTTTCATACAAAAAAACCAACTAACTATAGCTCAATGCTAGATCACTTTTGGACAAATATTTCAACTAGTATTGTTTCTTTCCATGTCTTTGATGCTTATTGGATGTATCATCATTCAATTTGTCTTACTGTATCTTTGTTGTAACGTTGAGTCATTTTTCCAATGCTCATGTTCTACAAGTTCATTGTTGGTTGGTCACAATATTTGTCACATTTGCAAATGTGCACCTTTGACATATGCCTTGATTTGCAAATATTAAAAAGAAATGTGCAACAAAAAACAAGAAGAGAACAAAAAAATGAAAAGATAAAATTCCAGTAAGTCTTTGAACCATGAACATAAATTTGTTGTATTTGTATTATGTAACTATAAATATTTATGCGATGCTTGGTATGCAATTTACACATTTTCGTTCTCACTTTGTTGCATTTTTCTCCATTTACTGAATAGTGTTATTTTCTTTATCTTGTAGTTCATATTTCATTATTTCTTGTACACGTGCTTTTGATTGAAAAAAGAAGAAGAGGTGTCCATCGTAATTCTTAATGCCACATTTCTAAAAGTGAACTATATTTATATTTGTCAATGAAGTCTATAAAACATTTTCTTTATTGTAACTTATGCACGATTACTACATAGCCACCAACAATGTCTAATAGTACCATAAAAGCATAATTCATGTATATATAATTTATCATGGTAAAGTGTATATCGTTTTAAATGTTCATTATACACTTATCTCTTATTTGATGACTTGCATTTTCGTTTTCTAGCAAGGATTTGGTCTAGTCCATTGGAACAATATCATGGAAACATCTATCTCTATCAAACAAATATTCGAAGAGAAAAAGGTGGAAAATGAGAATCTAGAAAGGTTAGGTTTGTGCTACATTGAATGTGTGTATAGTCAAATGACGTGTCTGCATTAAATCAGTGTCAGTAGTTTTTGATACATATTGTTTTGTTTTGAATTTTCATATAAGTAGAGCAAAAATAATGGAACCATCATCCCCGTCAATCATTGAAATATGCTCAGGAGAAAATGCAATTTTTTTTGAAGGTGATATATTGGTTATTTATAGGCCAGGACAAAGTAAGACTTATAACTCTACTACAAAGGCGTGTCTGCTCCACACTGATTTGGTTGATAGCCATGGCCAACTGACTATCACAGTGAACATGGGTGACAATCTTATAGAGTGTTTCAAAAGCATGTTTACAGTTGGAAATAGTGTTTGAATTATACATTTTGGGATAATAAACGAGGGTATTTATGAATGAGGAGATGCAAAATGTTGCATAGTGTCACAAGACAAAACTATAGTTGAATCAATTACATAGTTTGAATCATAATCAATATGCATCAAGTTTATATATATATATATATGCAAGAGGTATGTGGTTTTTAGGCACTTATTACCTATTATTTAATATTGTTGGAAGATTTTGTGAAATACTCTTTGAGTACACCTATCTGCCATTTGATGTACTCAGTATAGAAGTATTATTCATCCACACAATCATGATACATTTAATAATGCATGTTAGCCTCCTGTTGCAACAGGTTTCATATTTCATGATTGACAGTGGAAGTGCCAAAAATGTTCATCTTTTCCATGCTGCAAAGATTCCATTTTTTAAAGGTTTCTCAGTTAAAGGAAACCCAAACAGCCTTAGCTTGGTTTCCCTAAAGTTTAAATTGCTTGTCTTAGAATATAGAGAATAATATCTGGCCAAACAGTTTAAACTTGGCAGATGTGCAGATAGGTAGAGAATCTTGGGAGCTCAAAAGTTCAAGCTATGCCCCTGGCAGAAATAAGGGTAGTTTTTAGATAGGAAGGCAGTTGAAAAGAAAAAGAAATCATGGTTTGCAAGTCTAAGTACACCCTTCCTGAAGTAACAAAAAATGCTAGGTGTTGTAAAAAGGGTAGGTAGCCTGGGGTTGCAGAAACGACATTATCTTCATTTTTGGCTTTAACAAGCACAACTCATCTCATCAATGGCAGAATTTTTGGAAGCATGTCTAACATCCCTTCTCCTCCCCCTCAAAGTTCCTCACTAACATCCCCTTAAGGACCTTGGGATCTGCCCAAAAAGTCCTGATTCTACTCCATCTCTGTGAAACATCAGGTCAAAATCTTGGCTTTCTTAAATAAAAAGAAGCCACATTTCTTGTCTAAAATCACTTTTTCACTTTCATTTGTCCCTACATCCAAGTTTTACTGTTGAAACTTAGCCTTCTGCTCTTTTTTCACCTCACAATCCATATTAACTCTTAATCTTATTATATAGCTCCCTAACCACTCCCCTATCCCTATTTACTACAAAAATTATATAAATATCCCAAAAATAATGAATATCCCCCCGAGCACTATAGCCTTATATTCTAAAATCTAGGGAAATATTTAGTCCATCTGGGACTCATATTTAACCTTTCCTCATTTTCCCCTAGGATCAGTTAAACCCCTCGTTGAACTGATAACCTTTTGTTTTCCCTGCACTCATTTCCCACAGTTAAGCATTTAAAAACGCTTTGTTAAAACGTTAAATTAATACCTCCCCCCCCTCCCCCAGCATATAAACCTTACCCGCAAAACCCATCTCTCTGAAATTTTTAAATCCCGCTGGCGCACAATGCATGAACCATAGTTTTTACCCACCCCTGCGCATTATTCAAAACGGGATATTCCCTGTATACTCCCTCGCCCTAACCCTCTGTTTCTTTATCTGCCCCGCCAGCCATTAGATCTGGCCCGTCACAGATCTACGGTGGGCGGGCCTTTTCGCGCGCCAACTGCCCGAGCTTTAGCGTCCGGGAGTTCGGCGGTTTTGCCGTCGTACTCCCACCACGCGTCAGGCTCTGGGGTGTGGCGGAGCCCCTCCCCCCAAAACCGCCCAGGCGCTAAGGCGGTGCGCCCAAAACCGCTTACCGCCCTCCCCTGTGACGCAAGCCCCACGTCACCCGCTTGCGTCACCCCCCTGCTCAGTCACCATGACACGTCGCCTGCCACCGTGTCCCTGCCATCGCATCGCCACGTAACCCGTCCGTACATGATGACATCATCTGCTGACATCATCCTGCCACATCACCCATCCGTACCCCGGGACCCGCCGATGACGTCATGCTGACGTCATCCCGAAAAAGCGCCAAAAGCGCCAAATGTCAATTTTTTCGCTTAAAAGAGCGCGGACGACCGTTGTAATTCATTTTTATGGGTTCATTTGAACGCGCTGGTTCCCTGTTCCATTCATTCTCTCACTCCCGAAGCTTCAAAGCGACCAGGCAAGCTACTGCGGACTGCAATTCAGCTTCATCGTCTATCTGCGCACCAGTTTGTCCACTTTCGGCACAGTCTGAACCAGGTATTTGTCATATCCTCCTCTTTTTCGCTCCTGCTCGTTCATTTTATCCACTGCACTCACTGTAAACCTGTAAAGTTCCCCAATTCGTAGTTCTGCTGCGCCTGAGACTTCATTAAACCTGCTGGAGGCCCCTCACTTCAGAAAAATCTCAGAAACCTTATGCCATTTATACTTTTGCGGGCGAATTCTGTTTAAATCTTGGCCCCCAGTAAAAATTGCTCAGCAGCTCAACATTGCCCAATTTTACCCCGTTCCGTTGTTCAAATCTGTCCACTGAAACTGCAATTGCCCTCTGCTCCCTTGCATTGTTCCTCACAGTCTTTAGCTCCAGAGAATTCACCAAGAAAAGGGAAGTTGACCCAAAACTCCTCCAAGTTGGTCTCTTACAGCATAAGCTCTCAAGCCGTTCAACTACTATCACGTTTGAAGTTCAGTTTGCCTACTCTTGCTAGTTATTGCGAGCAAATTTGATAGCCAATTGTTTCATTAGCCCTCCTTTCAGCTTAAGCACTCAAAGTTGCATAATGGCCGCTCCATCTGCTCTGAATGTTACTCCCATCAACCCACCCAGTAAATAACTGGAGTCCATGCCCTTGGCTGGTACAGATTACCTCATTCAAGACTTTTTTGCCAAAATAAATCATCTGCGCACCTACTGCCAGCTGAGAAACAACTTCCTAGACAAAACTGATAAGTATTACATATGGGAGTCCAATCTGCCCTATTATTTCCTCCCTTCTGTGAATATTTTTCCTGAGATTATTAATCTCTGTGCTGCAAATTATGAACCAAGTCAGAGGGCTGTCAGGTCTTCATCTAGAAGCATACTTTTCTACACCACTACCGACTCCATCAACCAGATGTTGAACTTCTAAAAGACTGAGACACTATTGCCCTTCTCCATAAATAATTTGTTGCAAGAAGCCTCTTGGTTCCCTGGTACCAAGATTGAAATGGTTGCTGAGACATTTATGACGGCAGATTGCCAACCAAAGGAACCACCTCCATTTCCTTATGATCATTTCAATGAGGTGGTCAAATTAATGGTAGATATGATATCCTATGTGTTGGGATTCACATCAACTGAACTTTTAGATGAGACAGTGCTGGTTATATTGTCTTCTTTCAGCCAAGGACAGCCTCCTACTGTCAAGTATAATTATGCGAGGTTCATATCAGACAAAATCCATGACCAGCTCACAAGACTAGATAGGAAGGGAATTTTCAAATATTCCTCCTATATCTATCATCTCTTCATGTTTTATCAATCTGACATCTTCCAATGCCCTATCAAGAAACTGGATTCAAGGGGAGAAAGGAGGTCTATTTTCTTCTGGTCATCAGTTTTCGACCAAGTTCAAGACTCCCCTTATTCATACTGTGAGTTCATTGACTAGTTTGTATATCATGTGTCCTACCTCCTAATGAAGGTTCCTCCTCCTAGAATAACCTATGAAATGCAAAAGATCTTACAGCTGTCTAAGAATTTCAAATTAGGTGATTGGTACCTATATCAAAACCATACTGTCATCAGAATTTATGGCTGTGAGCTGTGTCCTTACAGGCTTCCGAGATATGTGCCAATGAGGCTGTTTGCATTAGAATACTACAGGCAACTTATAAATTCAGATTTGACTCACTTCCACAGCACTAAGAAAAGGGCACAACTGAAATTCAGAGACCGCCTAGGCCCCTTCATCATGAACAAGAAGGATGGTTGGCAAGAAGCTGACCTAATACTCAAAGATCAATTTAAATTGAAGAGGAGTTTCTGGTGGGTCCCTTATGACCCGCTTGGTTTTATTAATGCCAGAAGGGTCAAGTATAGATTGACACCATATGACCACTGCAAAAACCCTCAAGTCGAACCATATGCTAATCAAGATGCTTGGGTACAAGGAACTTTAGTGGAAGAATTAACTCAAGAGGAAATTTTGGAACAAACTGCTAAGGATCTTGAAAAGACTCTTGACTTGGATTCTGATGACCAGGTATATTTCAGGCTGCCATACCAAGTGGAAGAGGGCCCGTCTACAGCTGCATCTTCACAGATTGCCCAAGGAGCTTCTACATCAGCAACAGGTACAGCCAAAGGGAAGGAACCGATGGAAACAGAGCACACGGCCAGGGAACAGCCGGTCACCTCAACGGAGCAAACTCAAGGGCAAGCCCTTCCACAACAAACAGAGGCACTACAAGTGCCACCTTTGCAAACTCCTGCCCATGAAGAGAGAGGCAGGAAAAGAGACCGGGAAGCCTCCACACCTGCCAGTGGGTCTACACAGCAGCCTGAGTCAAAAAGGCAAAGAGGGGACTCCCCAATTGAGGAGGAGGTCAGTGAAGAAGTTATAGAAAGCCCAAGAAGGGAAACGAGCCTGCATACACCAACAAGCTCTTTCCAACAAGAGCAACAGAGACAGCAAGAGCAAGATATACAACGCGGATTGGAGGTATCTTCCTCCACACAGAAAGGCAAGAAACCAGCCAGCACCAAGGCCAGCTTCAAAGAAATCAAAGCTCAAAACGAGCAACTAAGAGTACAATTGTATGAACAATTCTTGAAGGAAACACCTGCCAAACAAGAAAGACTGATGGCAGCATTTGATATAAAGCAAGAAAAGATGTTTTTGACCCACTTCAAGCACAAGGTTCAACAGCCACAGTTAGCTGCAGATTTTTTTAAGACGAGGCTAGAGGTCCTGTCCAATGATATTCACCCCATGGACCAAATAGAGCTACACAAGCAGACAACTGAAATTCTTTATGCTACGCTTGCTGAGAAGGCCACATTGGCCCATGAGTTAAGAGAATCATTAAAGAATACCAACACTCAGTTGGATTTTGAAAGATTGTCCTCCACGGCCAAAGATAATAGAATTAAAACACTGAATGAGATCATTGTGGACTTAGGACATGATCCTAAAGATCCTAAGGGTGTGAGGACCCTTATGAAAAAGAAAGACGACGACATTGCTGCATTAAAAAAGAGATTGAGGTTGCTTCCTACTGAGCATCCTCAAACAGGGGAAGTGCAGAAAGAAAAAGAAGTTGAGGATCAACTAGATTTGATCATGAAATTAAACCAAAGAGTGATTTATTTGGAAGGGGAATTGGATAAGGTATTGCAAGAAAAACAGGGAGAGTCGACCTCCCAGCCGCCTCAAACACTTCCAACTTGTGTTGTTGTTCCTCCAGCACAAGAAACGACCACCACTCCAATTATTCCAACACCCACATCAACTACATATGCTACAGCAGCAACAACAACAATTCCTGAGTCTAGCATGAGCATTGACGAATTAAAAAGGGCTATCAAAGAAGTAGAGCTTCAGGCAACAGAGATTAAACAAGCCAGAGAAAAATTGGCTGAGCTAGAAATAAAATATGACAAATCTAAAATGACAGTGGGTGAGGAATCAAGAGAAATCAAGGCCTTGAAGGACAGAATCAAAACCTTGGAGAAAGAGCTTTCATTGGATAAGACTTTTGCTGAAATAAAGAAGATCCAGTGGGCCAAAATAAATCAGTCAATCATCGGCCAATGGAGGTCAATTCAGGCCATATATGAACAGGTGGAACTGCTTGGTCGTGCTAAGACTAAAAGCTAGAGAGCCAAGGCAGTGTTAGGAAATATGCCTGACCAGGCCAACAGAATGATCAATTTTCTGAATCATCAGACTAGGGAAGAACTGGCAGCACTCCATATCATGAACAAAACAGATGCCATACTGACCGCAAAAAGTGTGCTCACATTGAGAAGCCTGGTGCAAACTCTGGAGGCAAGATTTCGGGATATACAAAGAGACGTAGACAATTTTGATGTAAGGCTTGCAGCATTACAAACCAGGGGATTGCCCAGCCTGCTGACCAGTGCTGGAAATCTATTGACATGTGACCAGTATTCTACGAGGCTCAATAATTTTGTCAATAATTGGCTTACTGCTGCATCAAGTTCCGCAACAGAGACAGGGCCACCTACAGGACATACGCTCTATGACAAACTGGAAAGCCTATTTTACCTGGAGCACGAGGGCAATCATCTGTTTGAGATGCCGCCTAGTTATTACAAGTACACAGAGGCCGATGAAACACTTGTCAAAATACAAAGACATCAGTGGCCTTCTGAGAATTGGTGGCAAGCAATGCTGGCCGTATTGCCCAGGTGATTTCAGTTTTTCCCCCTTTTTTTTATTTCAAAATCACAGACAGCTGCAGGTCATCAGCGAGCACAGGTTAAGGCGCAGAATACGCTGAACAAAGTAAAGAAGGAACGCACAGGACAGGTGGGAGCAGGTACAAAGCAATAATGCTGAGATGGCGAACCTAAGAGCGTGGATTTCCAAGAACGCAGCCCAGCCGACTCGAAACAACTCAGAAGTCAAACACTCACTGACAGAAAGAACAACTATTGCATTTGTATTTACTTCAGCATTTACTTTTCATCAACCACTCCTTAGGAGTTGGTAGAGAAGTTATGAGCTATTAACTTCTCGTCTAGATATTTTTGTATTCAATTTTTGTATAAATATGACCCTCTGCATTATTAGAAGGGTTGGTCGGCTAATGTATCTCAAGAGAGACTCGCACTGTATGTCTGATACTTTTTCTATAATCAAAGACTGCTCAAAAGTTTTGGAGAACAATGGTCTGCGCTGTGTTTAATGGTTGAAGATGTGAATGTGCAATTCTTGGGCTGCTGTATGAATCAATAAGTGTTCCTCATCTCAGTTATTTTCATTTCATATATGCTCAAATCACAGAAAGAAAGATTGGTTTAGAACTTGCATGCTTGCACTCTATGCTCAATTTCTGTGGTCTCTTAATGTTTTCCTCTTGACTTAGGCATGAATATGAATTCCTTTATGGCTCATGTTTCACCTTTTCACATGTGAATGACTGTTAACTAGGAATTCTTAATTGCTCCTAGGCAGAGCTCATTCATCTTCCTTCTGCTAAACATGTTTGAGAGATTCTTAATTGCCTCTCATGCCTTAGCTTTCACTCCATCCTTTTAGCTTAAAAGATTGTTTCATATGCAGCTACCTTGCTCCATGTTTGTCTTGTGACCAAGAAAACGCACCAGCGGTCCTACTCTTTGACTCCATGCCCAATGGTTTGAAATTGACCAGATAATGTTTTTCCTCTCTACTTGAAAGCACTATCCTTCCCACCAAAAACAAAACAAAACCCTCTGAACTCAAAACCTAGCCTAAAATCCTTTTCAACAAAGCTAAATCATAAAGAGAGAGCCCTCTCTGATTGCAGGTTGGCTAGAACCTGCAGTCCAAAGTTGGTCTGTGGTTACCTCGGCCGTATCTTTTTCCGGAGCTTAAGGACAACCTGAGTGATAACATAATGGTGAACATACTGGGGAACATCCTCAGATAATTTCACAAAGAAAGTTGGAAAGCTCCACTGGGAAGAACCAAACCTTCACAAACATTTTTTCAAGTCTAGTTCTGATCTTTGATGGTGGACAGAGATCAGGCACTCCAAAGTTGATCATCCACCTGGCGGCTCCACATCATCTGCATAATCAAGGCTCCACTGGAGGAGCGAACCTGAGAGAATACTCTTCAAAGTTTTGAGCGGCTTTACAGCCAACTAAATCCCGTTTCACAATGTTAATAGTCAGGTCAAATGACTAGGTGTGGGGAAGATGAGGTTGAACAAGCTGTAAATGAATTTAGAAAGTTGTTATCAGAATATGAACTTGATGAAAAAAAATTTAGACTGTTGTTGATTAAGATCACTGCAATACAACAGCTTCAAATCAAAATGTGTCTTCTTGATTTAATCGTGGAAGAACATGAAAATGAGATTGAACTTTTGCATTCTCAGATCCAATCATATAATTTTCAAGATCCTAGAGTTTTTTTTCAAGAACTTCCTTCTCCAAGTTATAGGGAAGTTGTATTACCTTCTGACTTACAGATTAAAGTTGATCATGTTTTCAAGAGAAAGAATGAAGTACTGGCTGCAGAGGTGATTACTAAGGCTGCAACTCTTCCATCAGAAAAAGAAAGCCTAGAAGAAACTCTCCCACATAATGCTTTTATAGATCCTGTAGCTGATTATATCGAGGATCTTTTCAACTCAAAATCGTCAAAACATTTTCTCTATGAAGACCAAGACATTCAGCAAATACCTTCATATGTCACAATTTTGATTATGGGAGCACATGACCAGACAATGTTCCTGATTTCATCAACTATCAGTCAAACAGTTTGTTTTCTTCTACAATTGCTAAAATGGTTGCACTGGTTGTTTCATTATACCTAACCAGCAAACAAGTGCTGATTAGGGTAGGTAGGTAGGATTTCAGTTTTCTGTTTGATAGCAGCTTGATGCAGTTGAAGCCCGAAGTGAAGGCCCTAAGCTCTTCAACCCTGTCGTGGTATATACAATAAAGCATCCAGCCAAAAGGAAAGGTTTTTAAAGTACAGAAGCAGTTGAAAAACAAGGCAGTCTGACCTGCTGTTCTTGGCCTTCCACAAGGGAAGGCCATCCCCAAGTGGAGCCACTGTTAGCCTCCTGTTGCAACAGGTTTCATATTTCATGATTGACAGTGGAAGTGCCAAAAATGTTCATCTTTTCCATGCTGCAAAGGTTCCATTTTTGAAAGGTTGCTCAGTTAAAGGAAAGCCAAACAGCCTTAGCTTGGTTTCCCTAAAGTTTAAATTACTTGTCTTAGAATATAGAGAATAATATCTCGCCAAACAGTTTAAACTTCGCAGATCTGCAGATAGGTAGAGATTCTTGGGAGCTCAATAGTTCAAGCTGAGCCCCTGGCAGAAATAAGGGTAGTTTTTGTATAGGGAGGCAGTTGAAAAGAAAAAGAAATCAGGGTTTGCAAGTCTAAGTACACCCTTGCTGAAGTAACAAAAATGCTAGGTGTTGTAAAAAGGGTAGGTAGCCTGGGGTTGCAGAAATGACATTATCTTCATTTTTGGCTTTCACAAGCACAACTCATCTCATCAATGGCAGAATTTTTGGAAGCATGTCTAACTTCCCTTCTCCTCCCCCTCAAAGTTCCTCACTAACATCCCCTTAAGGACCTTGGGATCTGCCCAAAACGTCCTGATTCTGCTCCATCTCTGTGAAACATCAAGTCAAAATGTTGGCTTTCTTAAATAAAAAGAAGCCACATTTCTTGTCTAAAATCAGTTTTTCACTTTCATTTGTCCCTACATCCAAGTTTTACTGTTGAAACTTAGCTTTCTGCTCTTTTTTTTCACCTCACAAGCCATATTAACTCTTAATCTTATTATATAGCTCCCTAACCACTCCCCTATCCCTATTTACTACAAAAATTATACAAAGATTCCAAAAATAATGAATACCCCCCCTGGGCACTATAGCCTTATATTCTAAAATCTAGGGAAATATTCAGTCCATCTGGGACTCATATTTAGCCTTTCCTCGTTTTCCCCTAGGATCAGTTAAACCCCTCGTTGAACTGATAACCTTTTGTTTTCCCCGCACTCATTTCCCACAGTTAAGCGTTTAAAAACGATTTGTTAAAACGTTAAATTAATACCTCCCCCCCCCCCCCCGCATATAAACCTTACCCGCAAAACCCATCTCTCCGAAATTTTTAAATCCCGCTGGCGCACAATGCATGAACCATAGTTTTTACCCACCCCCGCGCATTATTGAAAACGGGATATTCTGTGTATATTCCCCCGCTCTAACCCTCTGTTTCTTTATCTGCCCCGCCAGCCTTTAGATCTGGCCCGTCCCAGATCTACGGTAGGCGGGCCTTTTCGCACGCCAACTGCTCGAGCTTTAGCATCCGGGAGTTCGGCGGTTTTGCCGTCGTACTCCCGCCACGTGTTAGGCTCTGGGGTTTGGCGGAGCCTCCCCCCCCCCAAAACCGCCCAGGCGCTAAGGCGGTGCGCCGAAAACCACTTACCGCCCTCCCCTGTGAGCAAGCCCCACGTCACCCGCTTGTGTCACCCCCCTGCTCAGTCACCATGACACATCGCCTACCACCATGTCCCTGCCATCGCATCGCCATGTAACCCATCCATACATGATGACGTCATCTGTTGACGTCATCTTGCCACATCACTCATCCATACCCCGGGACCCGTCGATGACGTCAAGCTGAAATCATCCCGAAAAAGCGCTAAAAGCGCCAAATGTCAATTTTTTCGCTTAAAAGAGCGCGAACGACCATTGTAATTCATTTTTATGGGTTCATTTGAATGCGCCGGTTCCCTGTTCCGTTCATTCTCTCACTCCCGAAGCTTCAAAGCGACCACGCAAGCTATTGCGGACTACAATTCAGCTTCGTCGTCTATCTGCGCACCAGTTTGTCCACTTTCGGCACAGTCTGAACCAGGTATTTGTCATATCCTCCTCTTTTTCACTCCTGCTCGTTCATTTTATCCACTACACTCACTGTAAACCTGTAAAGCTCCCCAATTTGTAGTTCTGTTGCACCTGAGACTTCATTAAAACTACTAGAGGCCCCTCACTTTAGAAAAATCTCAGAAACCTTATGCCATTTATACTTTTGCGGGCGAATTCTGTTTAAAGCTTGGCCCCCAATAAAAATTGCTCAGCAGCTCAGCATTGCCCAATTTTACCCCGTTCCGCTGTTCAAATCCATCCACTGAAACTGCAATTGCCCTCTGCTCCCCTGCATTGTTCCTCACAGTCTTTAGCTCTAGAGAATTCACCAAGGAAAGGAAAGTTGACCCAAAACTCCTCCAAGTTGGTCTCTTACAGCATAAGCTCTCAAGCCATTCAACTAATATCATGTTTGAAGTTCAGTTTGCCTATTCTTGCTAGTTATTGCGAGCAAATTTGATAGCCAATTGTTTCATTAGCCCTCCTTTCAGCTCAAGCACTCAAAGTTGCATAATGGCCGCTCCATCTGCTCTAAATGTTACTCCCATCAACCCGCCCAGTAAAGAACTGGAGTCCATGCCCTTGGCCGATACAGATTACCTCATTCAAGACTTTGTTGCCAAAAGAAATCATCTGCGCACCTACTGCCAGCTGAGAAACAACTTCCTAGACAAAATTGACAAGTATTACATATGGGAGTGCAATCTGCCCTATTATTTCCTCCTTTCTGTGAATATTTTTCCTCAGATTATTCATCTTTGTGCTGCAAATTATGAACCAAGTCAGAGGGCTGTCAAGTCTTCATCTGGAAGCATACTTTTCTACACCACTCCCGACTCCATCAACCAGATGTTGAACTTCAAAAAGACTGAGACACTATTGCCCTTCTCCATAAATAATTTGCTGCAAGAAGCCTCTTGGTTCCTTGGTACCAAGATTGAAATGGTTGCTGAGACATTTATGAGGGCAGATTGCCAACCAAAGGAACCACCTCCATTTCCTTATGATCATTTCAATGAGGTGGGAAAATTACTAGTAGATATGATATCCTATGTGTTGGGATTCACATCAATTGAACTTGTAGATGAGACAGTGTTGGTTATATTGTCTTCTTTCAACCAAGGACAGCCTCCTGTTGTCAAGTATAATTATGCCAGGTTCATATCAGACAAAATCCATGACCAGCTCACAAGACTAGATAGGCAGGGAATTTTCAAATATTCCTCCTATATCTATCATCTCTTCATGTTTTATCAATCTGACATCTTCCAATGCCCTATCAAGAAACTGGATTCAAGGGGAGAAAGGAGGTATGTTGTCTTCTGGTCATCAGTTTTCCACCAAGTTCAAGACTCCCCTTATTCATACTGTGAGTTCATTGACCAGTTTGTATATCCTGTGTCCTGCCTCCTAATGAAGGTTCCTCCTCCTAGAATAACCTATGAAATGCAAAAGATCTTACAACTATCTAAGAATGTCAAATTAGGTGATTGGTACCTATATCAAAACCATACTATCATCAGAATTTATGGCTGTGAGTTGTGTCCTTACAGGCTTCCGAGATATGTGCCAATGAGGCTGTTTGCATTAGAATACTACAGGCAACTTATAAATTCAGATTTGACTCACTTCCATAGCACTAAGAAAAGGGCACAACTGAAATTCAGAGACCACCTAGGCCCCTTCATCATGAACAAGAAGGATGGTTGGCAAGAAACTGACCTAATACTCAAAGATCAATTTAAATTGAAGAGGAGTTTCTGGTGGGTCCCTTATGATCCGCTTGGTTTTATTAATGCCAGAAGGGTCAAGTATAGAGTGACACCATATGACCACTGCAAAAACCCTCAAGTCGAACCATATGCTAATCAAGATGCTTGGGTACAAGGAACTTTAGTGGAAGAATCAACTCAAGAGGAAATTTTGGAACAAACTGCTAAGGATCTTGAAAAGACTCTTGACTTGGATTCTGATGACCAGGTATATTTCAGGTTGCCATACGAAGTGGAAGAGGGCCCGTCTACAGCTGAATCTTCACAGATTTCCCAAGGAGCTTCTACATCAGCAACAGGTACAGCCAAAGTGAAGGAACCGATGGAAACAGAGCAGACGGCTAGGGAGCAGCCGATCACCTCAACGGAGCAAACTCAAGGGCAAGCCCTTCCACAACAAACAGAGGCACTACAAGTGCCACCTTTGCAAACTCTTTCCCATGAAGAGAGAGGCAGGAAAAGAGACCGGGAAGCCTTCACACCTGCCAGTGGGTCTACACAGCAGCCTGAGTCAAAAAGGCAAAGAGGGGACTCCCCAATTGAGGAGGAGGTCAGTGAAGAAGTTATAGAAAGCCCAAGAAGGGAAACGAGCCTGCATACACCAACAAGCTCTTTCCAGCAAGAGCAAGATATACAACGCGGATTGGAGGTATCTTCCTCCACACAGAAAGGCAAGAAACCGACCAGCACCAAGGCCATCTTCAAAGAAATCAAAGCTCAAAACGAGCAACTGAGAGTACAATTGTATGAACAATTCTTGAAGGAAACACCTGCCAAAAAAGAAAGACTGATGGAAACATTTGATATAAAGCAATAAAAGATGTTTTTGACCCACTTCAAGCCCAAGGTTCAACAGCCACAGTCGGCTGCAGATTTTGTTAAGACGAGGCTAGAGGTCCTGTCCAAAGATATTCACCCCATGGACCAAATAGAGCTACACAAGCAGACAGCTGAAATGCTTTATGCTACGCTTGCTGAGAAGGCCACATTGGCCCATGAGTTAAAAGAATCATTGAAGAATACCAACACTCAGTTGGATTTTGAAAGATTGTCCTCCACGGCCAAAGATAATATAATTAAAACACTGGAGGAGATCATTGTGGACTTAGGACATGATACTAAATATCCTAAGGGTGTGAGGACCCTTATGAAAAAGAAAGACGAGGACATTGCTGCATTAAAAAAGAAATTGAGGTTGCTTCTTACTGAGCATCCTCAAACAGGGGAAGTGCAGAAAGAAAAAGAAGTTGAGGATCAACTGGATTTGATCATGAAATTAAACCAAAGGGTGATTGATTTGGAAGGGGAATTGAAGAAGGCACTGCAAGAAAAACAGGGAGAGTCGACCTCCCAGCCGCCTCAAACACTTCCAACTGGTGTTGTTGTTCCTCCAGCACAAGCAACAGCCACCACTAGAATTATTCCAACACCCACATCAACTACAGATGCTACAGTAGCAACAACAGAAATTCCTGAGTCTAGCATGAGCATGGACGAATTAAAAAGTGTTATCAAAGAAGTAGAGCTTCAGGAAACAGAGATTAAACAAGCCAGAGAAAAATTGGCTGAGCTAGAAATAAAATATGACAAATCTAAAATGACAGTGGGTGAGCAATCAAGAGAAATCAAGGCCTTGAAGGACAGAATCAAAAACTTGGAGAAAGAGTTATCATTGGATAAGACTTTGGCTGAAATAAAGAAGATCCAGTGGGCCAAAATAAATCAGTCAATCACCGGCCAATGGAGGTCAATTACGGCCATATATGAATAGGTGGAACTGCTTGGTCGTGCTAAGACTGAAAGCCAGAGAGCGAAGGCAGCATTAGGAAATATGCCTGACCAGGCCAACATAATGATCAATTTTCTGAATCATCAGACTAGGGAAGAACTAGCAGCACTCCATATCATGAACAAAACAGATGCCATACTGACCGCAAAAAGTGTGCTCACATTGAGAAGCCTGGTGCAAACTCTGGAGGCAAGATGTCGAGATATACAAAGATATGTAAACAATTTTGACATAAGGCTTGCAGCATTACAAACTAGGGGATTGCCCAACCTGCTGACCAGTGCTGGAAAACTATTGAAATGTGACCAGTATTCTACCAGGCTCAATAATTTTTTCAATAATCAGCTTACTTCTGCATCAAGTTCCGCAACAGAGACAGGGCCACCTACAGGACAGACGCTGTACGACAAACTGGAAAGCCTATTTTACCTGGAGCATGAGGTCAATCATCTGTTTGAGATGCCGCCTAGTTATTACAAGTACACAGAGGTCGATGAAACACTTGTCAAAATAGAAAGACATCAGTGGCCTTCTGAGAAGTGGTGGCAAGAAATGCTGGCCGTATTGCCTAGGTGATTTCAGTTTTCCCCCCTTTTTGTTTATTTCAAAATCACAGACAACTGCAGGTCATCAGCGAGCACAAGTTAAGGCGCAGAATACGCTGAACAAAGTAAAGAAGGAACGCACAGGACAGGTGGGAGCAGGTACAAAGCAGTAATGCTGAGATGGCGAACCTAAGAGTGTGGATTTCCAAGAACGCAGCCCAGCCGACTTGAAACAACTCAGAAGTCAAACACTCACTGACAAAGAGAACAGCTGTTGCATTTGTATTTACTTCAGCATTTACTTTTCATCAACCACTCCTTAAGAGTTGGTAGAGAAGTTATGAGCTATTAACTTCTGGTCTAGATATTTTTGTATTCAATTTTTGTATAAATATGACCCTCTGCATTGTTAGAAGGGTTGGTCGGCTAATGTATCTCAAGAGAGACTGGCACTGTATGTCTGATACTTTTTCTATAATCAAAGATTGCTGAAACGTTTTGGAGAACAATGGTCTACGCTGTGTTTAATGGTTGAAGATGTGAATGTGGAATTCTTGCGCTGCTGTATGAATCAATAAGTGTTCCTCATCTCAGTTATTTTCATCTCATATATGCTCAAATCACAGAAAGAAATATTGGTTTAGAACTTGCATGCTTGCAGTCTATGCTCAATTTCTGTGGTCTCTTAATGTTTTCCTCTTGACTTAGGCATGAATATGAATTCCTTTATGGCTCATGTTTCACCTTTTCACATGTGAATGACTGTTAACTAGGAATTCTTAATTTCTCCTAGGCAGAGCTCATTCATCTTCCTTCTGCTAAACATGTTTGAGAGATTCTTAATTGCCTCTCATGCCTTAGCTTTCACTCCATCCTTTTAGCTTAAAAGATTGTTTCATATGCAGCTACCTTGCTCCATGTTTGTCTTGTGACCAAGAAAACGCACCAGCGGTTCTACTCTTTGACTCCATGCCCAATGGTTTGAAATTGACCGGGTAATGCTTTTCCTCTCTACTTGAAAGCACTATCCTTCCCACCAAAAACAAAACAAAACCCTCTCAACTTAAAACCTAGCCTAAAATCCTTTTCAAAAAAGCTAAATCATAAAGAGAGAGCCCTCTCTGATTGCAGGTTGGCTAGAACCTGCAGTCCAAAGTTGGTCTGTGGTTACCTCGGCCGTATCCTTTTCTGAAGCTTAAGGACAACCTGAGTGATAACAATGCACTCA
Source organism: Pinus tabuliformis (assembly GCA_031772625.1). Lineage (NCBI taxonomy): Eukaryota > Viridiplantae > Streptophyta > Pinopsida > Pinales > Pinaceae > Pinus > Pinus tabuliformis. The sequence continues at coordinate 620,447,919 of CM062810.1, read as the reverse complement.
AATTTTCTAGAATTGAAACTAATCTTCATGTATTGCACATTTTAATATTTTAATGTTAATATTATAATTAATCTCACAATGCATAATTTTCCATATAGTTTTGTGCTTTTTAATCTTAGTATTTGTTTTATCATGTGGTTTTTAAAATAATTCATTTTTCTACCTTTCTTATGGGTTCTGTATTATATTGTTCTTTTGCTTGCGGGATGGTGCAAGTTTCTATTCTAGCTCACTGAATCCAAAAACTAGAAAAACAACTATAATGTGAAATTTATTTCTAGGTAAACCACGAAGTTATAAATAACATGTTTTAGTCTTGTCCTTTTTGAACTTTTTTGCTTTACATTGATACTAAGGTATTTTTTCATAATACGAATTAGGATATATTTATTTTTTCACTATGCCTCTATAAGGTATCCTTATGTGTTTTAGCTCGATATTGATACCTAGTAAAATCTAACTATTGTTATTGTAATAAAACAACAAAGAAAGAAAACATGCTTTCATGTACAAGGGAAAAAATTCAATTTTTCACATATTAACCAATGTATACATGGTTATGTTTTATCTGTGCTTATGTTGTCTCCGTTGCCAACCTCGCATGAAATTTCATGGTTCTAGAACCCTAGAACCACCATGTGTTCTAGATACTCTTCTATTGTCCTTGTTGTTAGCATAACAAAATTTGCAGGTTTGCCTTGTTTTTCATATCTCTTTGTATTTTCTCATTGAATTTAGCTAGAGGTATAGAAATGGTATTTCATAAGTGCGCTATGAATAATAATAATAAATCATTTATAAACATTATGTCAATCGAAGGATCCTTGGACATTCAAAGTATCTGTATGCAACCCTAATCAAAGTGCTAATTAGTAGATTTTTGTTAGCAAAGGACAAAATGCATATCTTCTAATCATTGAGAAATATTCCATTTTCCTACTGTTTTTTGAGGATTCTGATTGAAATAAAGACAAATGTTATCAGTGCTATTACCTTTCATGTCCCTAGTCAATGTTCATAGATTTTTTCTTGCTGATTTTGTAGTTATGCATTGGGCAAGGTAATCATAAATTTGTGCCACCAGAGAGAAAACCAGTAAAAACATGATAGCTATGATATCTATGGTCATCTTTGATATACTTTCCTTTGTTCAAATATTTAAAATCCAAAACCATCATTTCTCATTTGTTCATGTTATTTTGATATTCTTCTTGTTCATTGCTTTCAGTGCAATATTGCTATACATGATACAAGTGTCTTCAAAGAATTTTGTCGTAAGAACATTTTTGAATGCTTTGGAAAGAAAATCAAAACATCCTTGTATTTTAGTTGAAGGAATAGTTCTATGTATAACAAATATATAAAATGCATGGAAAATTTTAGGGGCGAATTTTTGCCCTTAGGTGAAATTAAGGGGTTTTAAATTTTAAGTGGGCGAATATTTTGTATCATAGTACATTTTTACAAATCACCTCAAATTTATTTTATAAAAAAATTAGGTATGGAGGTTAGCCCACCTTATTTTAAGGGAGAGGGTAAAAAAGGTAAATTTAGCCCTTGAAATTAGGAGTTACAACCTTCCATTCACCCTAATTTTCAATGATAGGTTTTATTTAAATGAATCCTATGGGCCAAATACCATATTTATAAAAGAGATATGGTAAATTAATAAAAATATAAATAAATGAGAGGTATGGTAAATAAATAAAACATTTTTTATATTTACTCCATAAGTCACCTTATATACATGCAAGGGTGTAAACAAATAAAAATATAAATAAAGTGGAGGTATGGTAAATAAATAAAACCTCTTTTTATACTTACTCAAAAGGTATGGTAAATAAATAAAAATATAAAGAAACTAGAGGTATGGTAAATAAATAAAACCTCTTTTTACATTTAGTCCATAACCCTCTTTCTATTTATGAATGTTGAAAAAGGAGGCTTTATTTAAGTGAATCCTATGGGCCAAATACCATATTTGTAAAAGAGGTATGGTAAATTAATAAAAATATAAATAAACGAGAGGTATGGTAAATAAATAAAACATTTTTTTATATTTACTCGGTAGGTCACCTTATATTTATGAACACTCAAAAAATGTGTTATATTTTTTTATTTTTTTCTAAGTAAAGACTAGTTCTATATTAAAGAAGTGAAAATATGTACATGGATTTCAGACCTTCCGAGGAGGCCGAGGCCAGTCCTCATACAATAAAACCTGGACAATACTGTCTACCCGTTCAAGCTGATTTACAAAAAATACCCCATAGTTCTGATTTGTCCTGACATTCTGACTAACTGGACTTGGACTGCATTTACCATAACCACCAGGAATCATAAGTAGACAAAACCATTTAACATAACTGACTCTAGTACAGAGAAGGATGACTGTGATAGACTGAAACAGACAGGATGAAATAGACTAAGACATTAGACTGAAACAAACAGGATGAAATAGCCGCATAATCTCCGACACAAGTTCAAAAAAGCTTGACATATGCACCCGTTGAAGTTTAGACCGCATGGTTGGGCGACGCTTGCTACTCCTATATCTCTGGACTTGGTGAGGCCAGCCAAGTGACATACCCTTCCTCATCCAGAATCGGCTCTCCACGAGAGTCAGTGACCAGGTGAAGGCAGCCAAAGCCATGCTGAGAGTGGTCGTTGGTCGTTTCCTTTTCCATAGCAGGATTGGATGGCGGAGGGTCTTCCTGAACCGGGGCTCTCTGTAGACCAATCCATTCATATCTCCCAGGAGAATGCCACTTTCCTGAGCACTTGTGGAGGCAGGGGAAGTCGAGCTGGTATTGCAAGGCTCCTCCTTAGAGATATACACAGTGAAATTGACTGTCACCTCTGGTCTAATAAGCCGACTCTGGAACCTGAGACGGAAGGATTGATATGAGCCTTGCGGGACAAATCTCTCCTGATCCGAAATCGGGGATGAGGGGGGAACAGATGCAATTGGGACCGCGGGTTGCAAATCCGCATGAGCAGGGCTGGCTCTGATGCCAGACCGACCCCCTCGTCTCGGAACTCCCCTACTACGCGGCATGGTACTCAAAGCAAGAGACCCGAAAAGCCGTTCGAGCCTGTGAGCACTGGAGGCGTGAGGATTCCTGCGCATATCACAAGCATCGACAAAGGAGCTTTGGCCATGAATTTGCACAGATTTCCCAATATAAAGAACAGAGACATTTACCGCCGCGGGAGTATGACGCACATCCATTAGCCTGGTTCGCATCGAGGACAAAGTTGCCATGCTCGCCTTGAATGCAAATTCTCCTCGGACTTGATCCGAAGTGAAGTCACCTGCCCTGAACATTAACTGATAACCACCAGCCCGGACCTCGGAGTACACGTGCCTGCCATCCGTCAGCGTTGATGGTGTCGTGGCGTGCTGCATATTTAATAGCTTGAGTAAACACCCGCATCCGGGTGCAGATTCTCTATCAAAGACTTGTCCTGAGAGACAATTTCCTGTAGTTTGGCCATTTGGTCCCTAGAAGCTAAGCTTTCTATGGTACCTTCAAAGTGGTTTTCTTTAGCCTCCACTCCGAGGTTGGCTAGAAGGTCAGCTAGCTTATTCCCTTCTCTTCTGGTATGATTGAAAGTGATTTCTTGGTGCTGAGAAAGCCAGTGATCTATTAGTTCAAGCCTCTGGGCCATTCTCCAGCTACTACTTACCTTGTGAATTGGAGAGCCGTGTTGAAGCTTTGTAGTCATTCTGATTATCATCTGCGAGTCTCCTTCTATGATGAGGGGAAAGAAGTTTTTTCCGTGTGCCAGTTTAAGACCTCGCCATAGACCTTCCAATTCTGCTGAGTTGTTAGTATCCCAACCTATCGAGCCCATGTAGATGCATAAAGGGTTGCCGTTATGATCTCTGAAGACTACTCCATAGCCTGCTTTTCCTGGGTTTCCTTTAGATGCCCCATCAAAGTTGAGCTGGATCATGTCAACAGGAGGTGGATTCCAAGAGCTTACTTCCTGACTGTGTTTGTTGGGGTTCCTGCCAATGGTTGATTTTTGGTTTATCCGCAGTTTCCAATTGTCCCAAACAGTTTTTTCCTTAGGAAGAGTGGGAAAGTCTTCTGAATGCCAATCTTTGATTGAAAGAGTCTCCATAATGTTTTGATGGAAATTGTTCCAAATTTTTTCCAACGGCATCGTTTGATCTTTGAAAATTCTTCGATTGCGCTCTTTCCATATATTCCACATCAATAAGCCTGGAATGAGTTGCCACAACGCGTTGAGGAGATTACTTTGAAATGGGGTTTGACTCCCCTTGCATATGGTTCCTTTGAGGTCTCCTTGCACTCTTCCTTCTATTTGGCAACGGAAAGCAATCTTCTCCCATAATTTCCTTCCAATTTGGCAATTTTGCATAAGATGAAGGGTTGTTTCTTCCTCCTGTCTGCACATGTGACATATGGATGGTCCAGAGAAGCTCTGTTTTCTGGGATTATCCCACGTTAAGATTCTGTTATGACAGAGAAGCCACAGAAATGTGGATACTTTCGGCCAGTTAGAATTATGCCACACTTTTTCCCATAAGTTGTCTTTGTTCATCTACCCTTGAATGATTAAATTGTATGCCTCCTTAGTTGTGAAAGTTCCTTTCTCTCCGTAACCCCATCTTAAAATGTCTGGTTCTTCTGAGACTCTTATTTGCCTCTTTTGTAATTTTGTTTCGAGGAGATGTTGAATCTGGACTGAACTATGCGGTAGGAGCTGATTTACATTTTTCCACTGCCGGTGTTCTTGAGCAGTAGCTGTAGTCCAGAAAAGGTTGACTTTGGCCAATTGATGTATCTCTCTCTCATCCGCTAGAAGTTCCTGGAGAATGTCTTTGATTTTTGGCAACTGCTGCCCTGAATATTCCCAGAAACGAGCAGTGTTCCCATTTTTGATCTCCCAGAAGCAGTGCTCTTGGATGAGATATCTGTGTTGTATGGCTGAATTCCAGATTGCGGATCCCGAACTTGTCTCTGTCATATGCAGTCTTTCTTCCATGGGATAGTTACTTGCACACTTAGCTGTCCAAAGGGAAGCCCATGGAGTATTAGGATGGGCAAGCCACCTCCACCAGATTTTAGCTCCCATCGCTTTGTTGCTATGCCCAGGGTCTCTAAGGCCTATGCCTCCTGCGAGCTTGGGAAGACAAACCCTATCCCATTTGAGTAGAGCCCATTTTCGATTTTGTCCAGAGCCCCCCACAAAAAATTACGCTGGAGATTCTTGATTTCTTTGAGGACCCACTTGGGGGCAGCTAGAATGGAGAAAAGATACAGAGGCATGGAGTGAAGAACTGCTTTGATGAGAACTATTCTACTTGCCATATTCAGAGCTCGATTAGTCCATAGGAACAGACGAGCTTCTAATTTTTCTAACAACTGCTTCCAGGAGGAATGTTTAAGAGTTGAGGCCATAAGAGGGGCACCGAGATACTTGGATGGCAGTGAGGCACAGGTGAAGCCCAGAATACGCTCGATGGCTCTCTGGGTAGAAACAGGAGTATTGAAGAAAAAAATTTGGGATTTGACTCGATTGATAAGGGCACCAGAAGCGTCAGAGAAAGTGGATAGAATGGATTTTAGAAGACGAGCTTCCTGTACCGATGGATGACCAAAAAGCATATTATCATCTACAAATTGCTGGTGGGAGTAGACAGGGGAGTTGTTAAATGAGAGCCCTTTTAGATGCCTATCATGCCTAGCAGCCGTAATTCTTCTACCCAAACCCTCAGCCATAATTACAAATAGAAAGGGAGATAAGGGATCACCCTGCCTGATTCCTCTAGAAGGACGGTAGGTGGCTGAAGGGGTACCATTGATTAACACAGAGAAGAAAGCTGAGGAAATTAGATTGTAAATCCATCTAACCCAAGAGTGAGCGAAGCCAAAAGCGATTAGAATTTTTTGTATGTAGACCCAACTGAGACTATCAAAGGCTTTAGATAGATCTAGTTTAAGAAACATACCTGGCTTCTTGGTTAGCTTTAGGGAATGAATTATCTCATGCAAGAGAATGATTCCATCCGTTATTTGACGCCCTTCTACATAGCCCGACTACTCAGGCGAGATGATGAGCGGGAGGACCGGTTTAAGCCTGGTAGCAATGACTTTTGAGATGATTTTGTATATCATATTGCAAAGAGCTATGGGCCTGTATTTGTCAGGGGTGTTGGAATCTTCTCCTTTAGGTACTAGGGCTATGAAAGTAGCATTTAATCCAGGATACATCCATCTGAGCGCTCTGGATTCCTCCACAACCTGCCAGACTTCATTTTTTATCAAATCCCAGAATTTGTGAAAAAAATTGGATGTAAAGCCATCCGGACCTGGCGCTTTCCCCTCCTTCATTTGTTGCACGGCCTCTTCAACTTCCTGCATACTGATAGGTTTGATAAGCAAACTGTTGTGCTCCTCCGTTATGACCTTGGGTATGTTCTGTAAAAGTTGATTGATAGCTGGCATTCTGTTGAAGTCAGGCTCCTGGTGGGCTTTTTTGAAGTAATTAATAAATTCCCCCTCAATGCCATCATGGGTTTCAATCTTCTCCCCCTGCTCATTTTTAATGTGAGTGATGTGGTTTATCATTCTCCGCTGTACAGTGGTTTTATGAAAAAAATTTGTGTTTTTTTCTCCACTTTTTAGCCATCTAATTCTGGATTTCTTCCTCCATAAAGTTTCTTCCTGCTTGTCTCTTTCTAAAATTTTGGATTCTATGGCTTGTTCCTATTTGGTGAGATCCTCTGTTTGCCCCTCATTGATAATGGATTGCTGGATTTTCTTCATTTCTGCATTGAGCATGGCCTGGGCGGCAAAGATGTTACCAAATGTTTTGTGGTTCCATTGTTTGATGGCCCTTTTTAGATGCTTGAGTTTTTGCTGGAACATGGACATTCTTGTACCTTCGGTCGGATTGAAGTTGAGCCAGTTTGATCTGACTAGCTCTTCAAATTCTGGATGGGAGAACCAAAATTCTTCAAAACGAAAAGGGCGTCTGAGATTGTTACCTGGCCTGTTCCATTGGAGCTCGAGTGGCCAATGATCCGATCCGGAGAAAGGGAGAATGGAAGCTGTGAATTCCCCCCCGATGTGTGTTGCATTATCTGAGATTAGGAATCTGTCAAGACGCGATGCAATTTGTTGTGCTCCTACTCTATTATTTGTCCATGTGAAGATACCGTTGTTTGTAGGAATATCTATCAACCAGTTGTTGTTGATGAAGTTCTTTAGAAGGTTGTCATCACTGTTTGTGTTACTTCTGCCCCCTTTTTTTTCCTCCATGCTGGCGATCATGTTGTAATCGCCTCCAGATATCCATAGAGGGAACGGTCTATCTTTGTTGAGATCTGACAGTGTATTCAGGATGTGGTTTTTTTTAGCGGTATCTTGAGGGAAATAAACATTAGTTATCAGTCCATGGGTGTTCGTACCTGAGAGATGGAATGTGGCTTGGATGAAACTTTTGTTAGCTTGAATGTTGTTGAGATGGATGATCCGGGCATCCCAAAGAATTGCTAGGCCTCTCGAGGCTCCTTGAGCATCAATAGCTGTGACTAGCCCTCCTGGCCAAGCCTTCGCTGTTATTCTTTCCAAAATTGTAGAGCTACACTTCGTCTCCTGCAAAAAGAGAATACTAGGTTTTTCTTGCATCAGCATATTTTTTAATATTTTGCCTTTCCTTGGGCTGTTGAGCGCTCTGATATTCCATGATATTAACTTCATTGAGAAGGGTGGGGGTTTGCGTTGAAGTACTTGGTCAGTTTGGCATACCTCCCTGACTCCACCAGTATTTCTCCTATCTTGGTGGTTCTTTCTAGGGTTGTTTTCCTTCCCCTCTTCTTGCTATCCTTGGTGATAAATTTTCCATCCCATGGTCTGCCTATCTGGACTCCTAGAGAGTATTTCTAAAAAATGTGTTATATTTAGGTGAAACCTATGGGCCAAATACCATGGGCTAGATATTAATACCATGCAAAAAAGCATTATTAACCCTAATATTAGTATTAATAAAAATAAAAATGACACATGGTATTCATGTGGAATGTAGCCTATTTAAAGGGGGGAATTAAACCAGCATAGATCCATCTTTACTCTGGATCTACTAAGCCCCGAGAGGGATCAAATATTGTGATATTCAAACTAGGATAAAGTGAAAAAATATTTGATTCCTCTCAGGGCTTGGTGGATCAAGAGTAAAAATGAATGTTTTAATTTAATGTATGTTAAACACTTTAACTCGGTTAAAATAAAAAATAAAATAAAAGTCAATTATTAATTTTATTAATTTTTATAAATTACTAATAGTAATTTTTAAGCTACAGGTTTATGATAACACCATGGTATTGACCCATGGTAATACCATGGTATTCATGTGAGCATAGACTATTTAAAGGGGAAATTCTATCATAGATCCATCTTAATTCTGGGTCTACCAAGTGCTCAGAGGGATAAATAGATTTCATCCTCTAGGAGTGGTAGATGTGGAGTTAAGATGGATATAGGTTGGTTTTTATGATAATGAAGATATTAAATAGACTTAGGAAATTATATTGTAAAAACATCTTAAGGTGAATGGTTAAAGCTACATTTAGTCACTTCACAAAATTCAGTAGAAAATACCAATATCTCCATTAATACTGGTTTTTCTGATTTAACAAAAAAAATTCAAAACAGTGAAACCTTATCACTCTTTCCGCATCACCCTCTGAGAAGATTTCCCACCATTTTTCAAACATTCTCAATATGATATCTTCATGAAAAAGTTTAGGTACTGATGTTGGATTAGTTGTTTGAAAAATAAGTTGGTTTGTACAACCTTTCATCTTTTGTGCTATTGTTAGTTTGTCCTAATGATCTGTAGGGGTTAGAGACATTACACCATATTTTCCTAAAAGGTGGAGATTGTTCACCAAAAAGGAAATTAATCTACATGTTACAATGCTGTTGAAAAATGCGAGATATATGAGGGTAGTGAATTATGGTAATACGATATTTAGATTGGGAGAGACGTAATTAAATTTTATTATCTAATTGAATATTTCCAATTAAAATAATAATAAATCTACATTTATATATTCATATATTGATTGGAAGGCTTCTCACAATGGTCACTTCTTTCAATTAGATCCCCCTCAAGCTTTTTGGATACCTAATACTTTCTTTTATAATATAGTTGGGACTTGCTACTTGCTGGCGTGTTGGGGTAAAAAAAATTGATCTGTTTTTTTTTTTTATCTTGCAGTTGGAGTCTATGGAATAAGAAAGAAATTTGATAACTTGAAAAAATGGTATCCTAACAAAAGTTGTAGAGAAAAGATTAATCTCTCCTACCTGGACAAAACTCGTGGTCAATATCAACACCTACAAGAACTTTTTTGTGGAATATTATAAAAACTAATAAAAAGATATGAAAGAGTGTATTGTAAGAACCTTGACAAACACGGCCACTAAAACTTGGAACATTGTTTGTAGGAAGAGAAAATTATGTTTCTTTTTTACAAACATGTATGTTAGTATATTACAATTTAATGAATATGTTTTCTTATTATCATATATGGTTTCACACTTTAACAAAACATCTGCCAAGACTTCGCAATGTTTTATTATTTAGTAAAAGATTTGCCAAGATCTTACAGGATTTTATAATTCAGTGAAAGATTCTCCATCACTGTACAAGATAATATAATCCGGTGAGAGATTCGCCAAAAAAATTATATATACATATTATATTATTGATAAAATCACCTCCAATTTTTCCTATGTATCATGGGGATTAGTCCATTTATTATACATATAAATTTAGGGTGGTTCTTAAAATTTTCCCTGATAATTGTTTTGAGAAAAATAGCATGGGCCTGTGCATGAAAGATATTGCTCAGAGGAGAGTGATTGCAGTGGTTTTGTTTGCAGAATATGTATATATGCCAAAAATGTGCGAGGAAGAGTATGAAGAGAATGCACATTTCTTGGTGTAAATCGATGTGTGAAGAGAAAAAACTAATGTGGGATCAAGTACACATGGAGCATGGAATAATAGTTGTAGATTGTTATCTTTAGTAATTATTCCAGTGGATAAAATTTGTATTATGGAGCGTAGAGGATGACCAAGATAGTGCACACAATCAAAATAGGGATCATGTCATCGGATGAAATTTGAATCTAAAAATATACCTACAATAGATGCATTTCTCAACCTTCATATGTCTAAGTTTAGAGACTGGTGCTATGTTTTTGCATTATACTCATATTTCTAAAAATGTTTGTGTTTGCAGAGGTTATTTTAGAGAATTTATTGCACTTATGCGCATGGCCAAGTGCCTAGTTGTATTATGTATTGATATTTTGCTATATAGTGGGAGTTTGATGTGTGGGATGAGTCTTGAAATGAATCATTGATGTAATGTGTCCATAAAGTCATGTGCTTTGATTGTAAATATTTTAATCTTGGCCATTGAGCCATGATTGACATAAGTTGTAAAGAGGGTCATGAAAATTCGTACAACTATGTAAACTCTCATACTTATCATGATGGGATGTCCTAGAGGTTTACATGTTTTAAAAGAGAGTCTTGGTGCCTAGATGGAGAGTCTGTTCATGAGAGTTATTTTCGGTTCATGATGTCTTTTTCTCAACTATGTACTTTCATAATTGCCATGTATTGTACTTATGAAGCCCTATAATCATGTATTTCATGAAAGAGTCAGCTTTATGATCTATAAGGTGTCAATTATAGTAAGAATGTATTCATTACAGATTTATGATGATGATGCTCAGAGGGAGAATGTATAGCATGTGCTTTCTGATCAGATGGATGCTATGTTGCTACATGAGGAGATATGCTTGATGGATATGATTGTTGCTTATGATGTGTTCTTGTTGATGGTTATGTTGTTGTTTAGGAGGATGTTGCTGCTACCCACACTATGCATATGGTTTATTGCTACTGCTTGAGATGGATTGACATCATTGTTCAAATAGATGGATCTATTGCTTTATTTTGTTGCTAGTATACATCTATTTTTCTGATATTGCCATGATATGGAGATTTTGTTGTTACCACTTTAGGATAGAGTGATTTATGGTCATTGTTTCTTGTTGAGACCCATCTAATGTTCAAGAGGAGCTATTGTGATTGTTTAGTAGATTATTTGATGAGTTTTTCCCTTTTCCATTGATGTCAAAGGGGGAGACAATTAGGATTTCAGTTCCTTAGTGGTTGTTTGGATGATTTAGATGGGGTTTCCATCAATGCGGAAGGGCGAGATTGTCGTCATTTATGATGCATGTGTTAGTTTCAGTGTTTGATGGTTGGCATTGATGTCAAATTGGGCATGTGTTTTTATATGATTGTGTTTTTGGTGGCTTCTTACAGATGGATTTGTTGGTTTGTGCCACTGGTTGCAAATATTTTATTGTTGCAGGTTGTTTGGATTGGCTTATGTATATGTTATGTATGGTTGATGAGTTTATGCATATGGATGATAACAATTGTGTAGGTGGTTGGAGAGTTATGGAGCAGGTTGGAAGAGGTATGGGGTGAGATGTTTTTTTATTTTTCTCTATACTTTGCCACATCTGCATAGAGCTAGTTTCATGCATGTGGTTGTAAGTCTTTAACTACATCGATGCAGTCTTGTGGGTGAAGTTGCAGCCAAGTTTTTCATGTGTTGAGGGTGCGATTATAGGACTAGTCATGAGTACTAGTATTTTCCCTTGGTATTGGTTCAAGGTTGATTGTTATATGTTTGTGTGTGTGGTCTAGGTCGGCACTTGGTATTGGCATTATAGGTATTGGTATTACCGTGGTATCTTCCTATGGTATTGGCTTAGATATTATAGTGGTACAAGGGTCCTTGGTATTGGCATAACATGGTATTTAACTATTGTATTGACTTGGAGATTACCATGGTACGTGTGTCCATGGTATTGGGATAACCATGGTAATTTTCTGGTGGTATTCGCTTGGAGAATTATTGAGGATTGTTAGGTCCCTATACTACTAGTGTAACCCCTTATTTTTATTAGTACAACCCCCTTATTATATTTTTGTGCCCACGTAGTCCCCATATTATTATTATTGTGCCCCATAGAAGCCCACTATTGTTATTATTGTGCCCTTACATTATTATTTTTATGTCGGCTCTGATTATATTATGACCCCTTAGACTCCTATATAGAGAAAGGAGGTCTTGTCATTTGTATCATCCAAGAATTGTTCATTTGTGTAATTTAAAGGAGGTTTCCCACTCAAAGAGGCTTATTTTTAAGGTGTTCATCTATCTTTCCTATCCTTTTTGTGAGCTGGTTTTATAACATTTGGTATTAGAGCTTTGTTTTCTAGGGTTTCGCTGCTCCAAATATGTCATCTTGGAATTTTCACTATAATGTTCTCTCTACAAAGTTTCGTAAGCTAAAACAAAAACCCATTTGAGATGAACTCTGTCTGCACCTTGGGTCCAAATTTTAGATCTTGTTTTGCTATATTTTCGGAGATATGATCTGAGGAAGTTAGGGTTTTTGCAGACTCTAGAATTACATTCCAAACTGGTGACCTGGGTAAAATCGTCATAAATTTTGTTCTAAGCATTAGATTGAAATTTCATAAGACATTTCTTAAGGAGGACAGCCTGTAGTTTTCTATATATTCGTTTTAGGTACTAAGGTCGAAATAGTGACATGTGGAACTTTGTACAAGTTCGCTCTACTGGACTAGTCTATAATCAGGTCACTGTGGGAGATTTAACATAACTCTTCCTTGGAGAGTCAAATCTTGATCCGACTTGAGTAGTTAGAAGGACTCAGAGGGCTAGTATAGGCCAAAATTTTAGAACTTAATGATCTAAAATTACAGAGTTACGGTCATTTCAAGATCGAGCTCCTAAAATCAAGAAAAAATGAGATGAGGAAGTTTGATGGCAAGGATCCGGTAAATTGGATACTACAAATGGAGAAATATTTTGATCTACATGGTGTACCACAGTTACAAAAGGTACGTATTGCATCTAATTATTTAGAACTGAATCAATTTTTATGGTATAAAGGGCCATGGAAAGTTTTAGGGGGGAATTTTCACCCTTGGATGAAATTAAGAGGTTTTATATTTTTATTGGGCAAATATTTTGTATCGTAGTACATTGTTACAAATCGCCTCAAAATTATTTTATAAAAAAATTAGGTATGTAAGTTAGCCCACCTTATTTTAAGGGAGAGAGTAAAAAAAGTAAATTTATCCCTTGAAATTAGGAGTTACAACCTTCCATTCACCCTAATTTTCAAGAATAGGTATTTATGATAGTTATTTCACCCTCCACATTCGGTGTAAAAAAGGTTTTTTTCTTTCATTTTCCCGTATTTCATGATATTGGGGTTAATTTCGAGAAAATGACCTTACTTTTTGGAACAAATGGTCAAAAAAGAATAATTCATTTTATTTAAAAATTCAAGTATCTTATTTTCATATTTATTTAAAGATTGGATAATGTTCTTACCGTATTCCAAGTTTGCATATGTTTAGTCATAATCATACGAAGAATAATGGAAAACATTTTTTTATATTTACTCCATAAGTCACCTTATATTTACATGTAAATAAATAAAAAAATAAATAAAGTGAAGTATGGTAAATAAATAAAACCTCCTTTTATATTTAGTCCATAACCCTCTTTCTATTAAAGAAGGCTCAAAAAAGAGATTTTATTTAAGTGAATCCTATGGGTCAAATACCATATTTATAAAAGAGGTATGGTAAATTAATAAAAATATAAATAAACGAGAGGTATGGTAAATAAATAAAACATTTTTTTATATTTAGTCCAGAAGTCACAATATATTTAAGAACATTAAAAAAATGTGTTATATTTAGGTGAAGACTATGGGCCAAATACCATAGGCCAAATTATTATTAATACCATGCAAAAAAAACATTATTAACCCATTATTAACCCTAATATTAGTATTAATAAAAAAAAGATGGCACATGGTATTGACCCATGGTATTCACGTGGAATGTAGGCTATTTAAAGGGGGGAATTAAACCAGCATAGATCCATCTTTACTCTGGATCTACTAAGCCCCGAGAGGGATCAAATATCGTGATATGCAAACTAGCATAGAGTGAAAAAATATTTGATCCTCGGGCTTGGTAGATCAAGGGTAAAAATGGATCTTGTAATTTAATGTCACTTAAACATTTTAATTTGGTTAAAAAAATAAAATAAAATAAAATAAAAATCAATTATTAATTTTATTAATTTTTATAAATTACTAATAGTAGTTTTTAAGCTCCAGGTTTATGATAACCCATGGTAATATCATGGTATTCATGTGAGCATAGACTATTTAAAGGGGAAATTCTATCAGCTTAGATCCATCTTAATTCTGGGTCTACCAAGTGCTGAGAGGGATAAATAGATTTCATCCCTCCAAGAGTGGTAGAAGTGGAGTTAAGATGGATATAGGTGGGTTTTTATGATAATGAAAATATTAAATAGACTTATGAAATTATATTATAAAAAACATCCTAAGGTGAATGGTTAAAGATACATTTAGTCACTTCACAAAATTTAGTAAAAAATACCAATATCTCCATTAATATTGGTTTTTCTGATCTAACAAAAAAAAATTCAAAGCAGTGAAATCTTATCACTATTTCCGCATCACCCTCATAGAAGAGAGATAGTCAGTGCCCAGATTTCCCACCATTTTTCAAACGTTCTCAATATGATATCTTCATGAAAAAATTAAGGCACTGATGTTGGATTAGTTGTTTGAAAAATATGCTAGTTTGTACAACCTTTCATCTTCTCTGTTATTCTTAATTTCGCGTAATGATCTATAGGGGTTGGGCCAGTGCTTGAAAAATATGCTAGTTTGTACAACCTTTCATCTTCTCTGTTTTTCTTAATTTGTCGTAATGATCCATAGGCGTTGGGCCAGTGCACCATATTGTCCTAAAAGGTGGATATTGTGCACCAAAAAGGAAATTAATCCACATGTTACAATGTTGTCAAAAAATGCAAGACGTATGAAGGTAGTGAATTATGCTAATAAGCAATTCAGATTGGGAGAGACGTAATTCAATTTTATTATTTAATTGAAGATTTCCAATTAAAATAATAATAAATCTATATGTATATATTAATATATTGATTTGAAGCCTTTTGACAACGATCACTTCTTTCCATTAGATCCCTTTTAGGTCTTTGGGATACCAACTACTTTCTTATATTATATAGTTGGGGCTTGCTACTTGTTGGCGTGTTGGGGTAAACAAAATGTTTTTTTTTTTTTTTTTTATCTCGCAGTTGGAGTCTATGGAATAAGAAAGAAATCTTTTTTTCAATCTCGTAGTTGGACTCTATGGAATAAGAAAGAAATTTGATAGCTTGACAAAATTGGTAGCTGACAAAAGTGGTAGAGAAAATATTAATCTCTCGTACCTTGATAGAACTGGTGGTCAAGATCAACACCTACAAGAAATTTGTTGTGGAATATTATCAAAACTAATAGAAGGATATGAAAGAGTGTACAGTGAGAACCTTGACAAACATGGCCACTGAAACTTGTAACATTGTTTGTAGGAAGAGAAAATTACGTTTCTTTCTTCCAAACATGTATGTTAGTATATTACAATTTAATGAATATGTTTTCCTATTATCATATATGGTTTCATACTTTAACAAAACATTCGCCAAGACTTCACTTTTTATTATTCAGTGAAAGATTTGCCAAGATCTTACAATATTTTATAATTTCGTGATGGATTCACCATGACTTTACAAGATAATATAATTCGGTGAGAGACTTGCCAAAAAAATTATATATACATATTATATTATTGATAAAATCGCCTCCCATTTTTCCTATGTATCATGGGGATTTTCCCATTTATTATAAATATAAATTTAGGGTGGTTCTTAAAATTTTCCTTCATAAAATGCTTTCGGCTGCTTGAACAATTTGCTTCATGGTTACCAAAAATAGTCTACAATAGTAATTTAACTATGACACATGTAAACAATTATTTAGAAATTATTTAGCCTTGATTGCTAGTTTAAGGTAACTAGAATATAAAAGTTTATTTAGGCATTTACTAGTCGAGTCTCTATTTCTAATGTTAAGTGAATAACACACAAGAACTAAAGGTAGAATTGTAAATGTCAACCATGTTTCATTCTAAATTGTAGTTAATACATGACCATAAATTAATTGAACATAAGAAGCAATAAAAACACTGTGTATTATTGCTAATCTTCATTGTGATTCGATATAAAAAAATAATACTCACGCATTCCATGATACATGTTCTGTAATTTTTTGATACGTAAATTATAATTTAAAAATAGGAAATCATTAGCATTCTTGTTATCAGGTTTACATGAAACCTTTTTTATTTTGCACATGACAAAAAAAAAACAAAATTGTTAATTTTTTTTTTTGAAGACTTAAGTCATAGAATCGATCAAGAAACATTTTGTAAAAAAAATTAACCTCTTGACTACCTGACCTTTCGACCAGGTGACTAGAAAGTCAGGATGACTAGGAATTTTATTATAAATAATTTGAGCAACCTCGAGAACCCAACATTGCCTAAATTCCAAACTATCTATCCGATTGAACACTTGACTATGCTATAGTCAAGATTGGGATATAATATATGAATCACAAAATAAAAACAAAATGCTCAACTATCTGACCTCTCAACGTTATGAATGACACAATAAAGACAAATGCTGACTATAATATAGTTGGAATCAAGATATAACAAATTGATCATAAAATAAGAAAATGCCTGACTAGTCAACCACCCCACCTCCAGTCCGTCTAATCATGCAAATAAAATACTCTTTTTTTTATTTATGTGCAGTGTGATTTTTAATAAAAATTTTGAAATTTGTCATTTCACATTCAATTTATTATTTTTTAAATCAATAATAATCTTTTTAATGCTTTCTCAATTCCTGGAAACAAAAACAGTTGGACTATTTACAGGGAATTTATGCACACATTCATTTTATTATTGTATTATGTCTGCATGTTGATCCAAAATTGATCAATGGATCCAGGAAAGGCCAAAAATTCCAAGTCGTTGGATTCAAGAAAAAGAAATGCCATCGTGTAGAGCTCGCAGAAACAATCGCAACGTAAATTGAATGGGAAAAATGGTCTCCATATGAAGGAGAAAATGGACTCCAAAGTTTGTGGCAAACAGTTAAAGAAATTGGGCCTTTGTAGGCAAAGTGGAAGTGTTTCAGCGTGACACATGGTAGTCAACGTAGCTCAAAGTCATCGCAAGCAATCAATGTCAACATTGCAGGTCAATAGGTAGGGTGAAGGCTCAAACCCTTGACCTCCATTTCAACACTACAAAACATTACCAATGATCCAATCATTTGATTTATTCATACATAGGTGGATATATGTATTTAGGGTCATGTTGTATGGCTAATGGGGGGGAATTTTGGTGGATCCCTGCAACTTTGGTGGCCCCGCCAAACCACGAGCTCTTTTAATGACAACTATCTGCCAAGCCGCAACACCATATCCAAATTCGTCGGAGTTCTAAACCATATGATATGTTTAACAAGAAACTCTATCAGGGATAGTCAACATATATGCCATCATTGTCAGAGTTACAATGATATTTGACCACATAGCCCTGACCACCAGATTTTGGAAACTGTATGCCATGAGTTTCAAAGTGATGCCACCGCCAAACCATAGGATATATAATATATGCCTACGGTCCAATTTTTAAACATTGGTTATGTTTATGCAGGGTATATGTTATGTTAATGCCACCGAAAGCTAAGGTTTTAACCATATGCCATGTTGCATATTTCTATTGCACCGAGGGTATATTAAAGCAAAAACTTTGGTATATATTGTTAAAAGCAAATATTTTGTATTTAATAAGCTTATATTTGGTTAGTTACAAACATTATGAATATGTAATGTTATGCCGTGGAAAATATAGAGGAGTTTCGTTTTTCATACAATAGAGAAGTTTTTGAGGATGTACAGGCAGTGAAGCTTAGAAATTTGAAGGCAATTTGGGGAATATCTAGGAAGCCTTTTTTAGAACCAAGAGGTGCTACATGATTGTGATACAGAGCAGTTTGTGCCAAAATTGTTTAGGATTGTATATGAAGCAATTTTATTTTACATATTTATGGTTTTGAATATTTAATATAAAGGCCTCCCCATTGAAGATTAGGGCCCAGAGATGTAGGCTTGAAGATAGCTGAACTCTGTTAAAAAACTTTTGGTGTCATTGTGTTAATGCGCTTGCTATTATATTCTCTAAATTGCTACAATTTCTATTTTGAAGTTCTTATACTCAATTTCAAGTTTTAAAGAAATTTTAAATGGTGTTTTTAAAAGTCATGCATCAACACTTTTTAAAAGATAATAAATTATGTTTCAATAAAATATCAGATCTGGGATCAAATGTTTACAAGGAATCTAGATAGGATTTTAATATTTTAGGGTATTGTGCCTACATCCTATCTTATGAAATATTCAGAGAAATTTGAATTAAGTAAATTGTGTACTAGTTCTAAAATACTCTTTGTAAGCATAAACTCATTTGTTTTAGAGATTCCTCAGTGCAATTTCAAATTTTAAATTTGCAAAACTTATTTATGTTGTACTGGCATTTACAGGTCATAAAATGAAAAAAAATTAAACTCTCTAGCAGAAAATCTAATATCTTAAGGTCTTTTGCATAATTTTTTTTTCTATTAGCTCTTGTTCGAAGAAGTTTTGAATTAAGGCAACACAATACCAGTTTAATAAAATTATGTGTAAGTATAATGTTATTTTTTTTACAAATTGCTCAATCCAATTCCAAATTTTGAATAATGAAAACTTATATATTCTTTCTTAATTTTTACATCTCTTAAAATTCTAAAAACTGCAAAACTCCAACTGCAAATTGAATATTCTAGGGTGTTCTTATTGCTTTCTCATTTGTTAAGTCCTATTGCAAGAATCATTGAATTAAGGAAACACAGTACCAATTTCAAAAAATTCCGTGTAAGCGTAACATTATTTCTTTTACAAATTCTTGAATTCAATTTCAAATTTTAAATAAGCATAAGCTATATGTCCTCTATTACTGTTTACAGGTTATATAATGTGGGAAAATGGAAAATTTTCAGTGACAAAACAATGAATAGAGAAAATTAAATAAAAGATTAAGAGCATGGATGTTGGAGCAGCAAAAGTGAACTTTGACGCATTACTCATGTCAGATTAACCTACAAGATGAAAAAAGTAGGTACGATGACCTGGCAAGAGATATTTGAATTCTTTGAGTGAAGAGAATGGTTAAAAATCCCAAGAGCTCTTGAAAAAAAGAACAAACAATTTGAAGTAATCAGAGCAATAAAGTTACAAAAAGTAACAACTAGGATGAGAATGTTTCCCTATTGTGACATGATTTCGTGGACTCTCTCTCGTGCTGATATGAAAACATGAACAATATTTGATCATCAAGAAATTGTGATATGGAAACCTGAAGTGTTATCAGCCATATATAATCTCAGTCTCCCACAAATCCTACTCGATTTTGAGTTCCTTCAAAAGTTTTGAAGTATTTTTTTAAAGAAATGTCAACAGAATTATTATATAGTAATTGGAGTGTACAAAATATGTGATAGGTTAACCTGATAATGCAACATAAATCAAAGCATAATACTATAACCTACTTCTACTATCAATTTGTAGAAGCTTAAAGATCGAGCTGAACAATATAACCAGAAGAAGTAGAATCAATGGCACAATACACATGAAAAATACTTTGGGGAAAGCCTTAGATAAAAACCCCACACTATTGTATTATCATACATGGTGACATAGGAATTATACAAAGCCTTAGCCCTCACAGCTAGCCAACTCTCAGTACAATCCTCATAGATGCTCATAGGAAATCTTGGCTTCTCTCCAGCTTTCATCTCTGCCCTCCAAGCTCCTATTTCCTTGGTTTGTTCCTTGTGGATTATTAGCCTATTACCAAGTGGAAAAACAAGCCTTCAAAATTGCGCAATCCTCAAGGATGAATCCTTGACTGAATGCATGAGATTTCTCCATGAGAAAAAACATGCAACTGATAGTACATTGTCCTTGAACATTAATTTCAACTGGGTCTTTCTTAGAATAGAAATGCATGCGTTTTTGATGAGGGAATATTCAGTTAACTAGAGTAGCACTAGTTGAGTGCATTAATGCATTAACTCACTGTTAACTCACTATTGGTTCCTCAAAAAGTTTGGAACTAATTTAATTGGACTTAACTCAATAAACTGAGTTAACCAATTACAACTCAAATATAACACAATCTTATCTCCTGAATTTAAGGGATAACTCTTGCATGACTTCGGAAAGACCTCTAACTTGAATTTCTCCAACTACTTAATTTAAAATAAATTAATTAATTATTTCCAAGTCGCTGTTAATACTAAATTCGATTTTAATTCACAATTTAATTCAAGGACAAATTAAATTGGAATATTCTTTTTTCCATATTTCAACACTCCCTCTCAACAAGAAAGGGATTATCTTCCACCTCGATCCCATCTCTATGCAACTCAAATTTACACTTTGACAATGCCTCTGTCAAAATGTCAGCATCTTGATTCTCTGTTGAAATATACTTCAGCAACATGATCCTCCTCGACCTGTGAAAAGCCATGGGCAACAAATATTGTCTTATTCTTCTCCACACTACCATCAGCAGCTTGCTTTACCTTGTAAAGCCAATGGGAACTCACAATTGATTCGTTTTCCGATCTCGGAACCACGTCCCAAACATTGTTACAAACTATGGAGTCATACTCCTCCACCATAGAATCAACCCAAATTGGCTGCTGCACTGCTTCCTCAAAGGAAGATGGCTCAGTCTCAACACGTTCCCCAGCAAGGGCCATGAATCTAGTGTACCTCTTAGGTGACCTCCTTTGTCTGCCCTGAGACGTTGGTGCTCCCACATGCTCTTTGGCATCCTCCAACAATCTATTAGCTTCTCTTGTGCGCTTCTATCCATCTCTAGAAGACTCTGCTTGAGTGGATGTCTCCACTCCTGGAACCTCTGCATGTGGTTGCTCCGCATCATTCTAAAGTTGCTCCTCCTTAGGAACCAACAGTTCCTCCACAACCTATAGTTGGAGCTCCCTCTCAAGGGAAACTCGCATGGCCTTCTTCTCATCAAACATGAGATCTCTGCGAACCACTTTCCTCCGACTGGTAGGCAAGTACACCTGATAGTTGTGAGGTGTATCAATGTACCCCACAAATATCCCCAACTCTTCTATCGACTCAAGCTTCTTCTATGCATCCTTTGTCACATGGAAATATACCGATGAGCCAAATATCCTGAAGTGACCCAGATTTAGTCTCTTACCGGAGAAAACTTCCTCTGGTGTCTTCATCCCACATATGCCATGTAGGCTTCTATTATGCAAATATATTGTTGTGTTGCATGCCTCAACCCACAAGTGAAGTGGTAGGCCTTGGTCATGCAACATTGCCCGTATTGCCCCTATAATAGTTATGTTCTTCCTCTCGGCCACGCCATTTTGGTGTGGGTTATGAGGTGTCTTCAACTCTCGTTTAATTCCTTCCACTGCACAGAGGTCCTTAAACTCTTGAGAGACGTATTATCCATTGTTGTCGCTTCTCAAGGCCTTGACCTTCTTCCCTGACTCTTTCTCGACCAAAGCTTTGAACTCACAAAACTTTCTGAAAGTTTGGTCCTTCTTCTACATGAAATAAATCCAGCATTTACGAGAATAGACATCAATGAAAATCACATAATACCTTTGCTTCACTATGGATGTCGTCGAGAATGGTCCACACAAATCAGTATGAACTCGCTCTAAGATAGCCTCTGCTCGACTGTCTCGATCATGAAATGAAGATTCGATGTACTTTCCCAAGGTACAACCTTTACATGTGTCAACTTGCTCAATTTTACCATTGGAAAGTCTTGTAGATATCTACTGCATTATCTTCGAAGCCCCATGATGCAAATGGCCCAACCACGTATGCCACAACTCACCAATGTCTTGGATTTGCACCAATTCTACTTTCGTACTCAATGCTTCACAATCATCTACCTCTAGTTTATAGAGATTCTTCACCCAAATCCCTGTCCTCTTGGTTTGACCCGTGGCTATGTGTCTTAGGAACGCCTTTACTTTACTGAAGACAACATCGTAGTCTTTGTCCTCCAACATCACAACCGATACCATGTTCTTCTTCAATCCAGGCACATACATCACATTTGTCAAGGTGAGAGGAGCTCCATGCTCCCTCTGAAAAGCAACCGTGCCTACTCCTGAAATATTATACCTTCCGTCGTCACCCATCTCTATGCGCATCTTGAGGTATTTCTCCTCCAAGGCACTAAATAAATTTTTATCACTGATCATGTGGAATGAGGCTCCACTGTCAAGATACTAGACACAACCCATCATCGATGACACCATGCATGCGATGAGGGTAAAGTCCATTTCGAACTGAGAGGCTAATTCCTCACCTTCCAATCCTTTCGAGGATCCCTTCTTGGACTTCTTCGATGGGCAATTAGTTGCATAATTTCCCATCTTGTGAAAATTAAAGCATCTTACTTTAGACATGTCACCCTTCTTCCCTCCATGAGAAGAATTTTATTTGAAATGGGAAGCCTTCCCCTTCCCTTTCCTTGCCTTACTTGCTAAGGCCAGATTTTCTTCATCATCATTCTTGGATGAAGAACCATCTCGTGTTCTCCTCCTTATCTCCTCCTGCATAAGATCCGACAACAGTAGTTCCTAATCTGGCAGTTTCTCCCTTCCATTCACAGAGTCCTAGTAGCTATTCCAACTCTTTGGAAGGCCAAGGAGAGCGACGCTCACCATATCATCATCAACAGTAGTTATTCCACATTGCCAAGCTTATCTCTGCAAGTGGTGAGCTTGTTTACGTATGTGGAAATAGTATCACCCTTCTCCATCTTGATAATTCGAAGCTTATCCTTGAGCACCAATTTTCTCCAGTCACTGTTGTTCTGGTAGAGGTCCTTCAATGTCTTCCACATTGAAAATGGAGTATCCTTCCCATGGAGACTTGAGACAATATGGTCTCAAACTCCCTCAAGGATGATCCGTCTCAACCTCACAACACACTTCTTCCACTCAGCCAGCTCTTGTGCATTAGTTGAAGTTGGCTTTGGGATTTCTTGATCAATGAATTCCTTCAAGCCATTGTCTTCTAATACAGCCTCCATTCTATCTTTCCATGCTATATAATTCGAGCTACCTTCCAAGGCATACTAGAGTCTCAAGCCATAGAATGCCATTGGCCAACCATGAAGTATGATATGAATTCAACTTGCACCTGCAACACTGAACTTCAAACTTTAAATTCTCTTCTCAGTATACTGTTCACAACTCTGATACCATGTAGAAAATCTGTGATAGGTTAACCCAATAATGCAATATAAATCAAAGAAGAATACTATAACCTACTTCTACTACCAATTTGCAGAAGCTTAAAGATTGAGTTGAACAATATAACTAGAAGAAGAAGAATCAATGGCATAATACACATGAAAATAATTTGCAGAAAGCCTCAGATAAAAACCCCACACTATTGTATTATCATACATGGTGAAAATATATAGGAATTATAAAAATCCTTAGCTCTCACAGCTAGCCAGCTCTCAGTACAATCCTCATAGATGCTCATAGGAAATCTTGGCTTCTCTCCAACCTTCCTCTCTGCCCTCCAAGCTCCTATTTCCTTGTGTTGTTCCTTGTGGATGATTAGCCTATTACCAAGTGGAAAAACAAGCCTTCAAAACTGCACAATCCTCAAGGATGAATCCTTGACTGCATGCATGAGTTTTCTCCATGAGAAAACACATGCAACTAATAGTACACTATCCTTGAACGTTAATCTCAACTGGGTCTTTCTTAGAATAGACATGCATGAGTTTCTGATAAGGGAATCTTTAGTTAATTGGAGTAGCACTAGTTGAGTGCATTAATGAATCAACTGACTATTAACTCAATATTAGTTCCTCAAATAGTTTGGAACTAATTTAACTAGACTTAAGTGATTAAACTAAGTTAACTAATTACAACTCAAATATAACTCAATATTATCTCCTGAATTTAAGGGATAACTCTTGCATGACTTCAGAAAGACTTCTAACTTGACTTTATCCAACTAATTAATTTAAAATAAATTAATTAGTTATTTCCATGTAGATGTTAAGACTAAATTCAATTTTATCTCACAATTTAATTCAAGGAAAAATTAAATTGGAATATTCTTGTTGCCATATTTGAACATGGAGGATGGTTGAGAGAAGAAGGAGAAGGTTTCATACTCAAAGGAAAAAAGGACTATCCAATAGCTATTTTTAAGAAGTCTGTTAGATTACCTATTAAAATTCTAAGAACATTATATGGGGAACAATATCCTAATCATTGTAAAAATTAAATGGATCCCAATAATCCATAGGATTTTGTAGGAGGGAAAACACCTAAATTGGGCTGACCCGTTGTCACACAATATCACAGATTCAATGAAGCTGTCAATGTCATCTTCCCCCAAGTTCAATTATATTTTTTGTATGTCTTCCTATTTGTTAGATGTTGGTATTTCCTCAGTCCCTTTTCCCGTCATGAAATGGAATTACCTGTCTCACTAGCAACTATCGATCCAAAATTATGATCCTATTCTACGGGAATCTAATTTCAAATACCATTTTTATGATATTTTCCACTATGTTTTTATTCCTTTGCATCAAGTCTTGTTTGGAACAATACCTCCAAGAATAAGTGATAATCTTAAAGAAGGCCTAGAATCAATAGGTCATTATTTTGTTGAAGAATTATTTTCCTACATTAGAGTTTTTGGCAGCGAAGTTGGTCCCCATCTTCTACCCTGATATATTTCGGAAGTGGCTAATCAAATTGTTTTATATGGACAAGCCATAAAGTTGAGTAAGATAGAAAAGAAAATCTGGCCTAATTTTTTAATAAATTTGGTGACATTAATACTTGAGACAAAGGGGATAGAATCATAGAAGCCACAGAGCTTGAATAAATTTAGTTATTTACTCTTCCCCATTATAACTATGATTCTAAAGGTTTCATTGGAAATCATTATATAAAAATAAGTTATATTAAAAATTGTATTCATCAGGAACCACCTTTTGATGAGGCTTTTATATGCATTGATTATTTTCAGCAAGTTGTCCAAAGAAGCAAAGTCCTACATAGTGAACCAAGATGACAATTGCAAGAATTTAGAGAGGAATTGTACGAAAATTTTCTAAAGGAGAAAGCTCCACACCTCAACATTTCATTCGAAGAGTTAAAGTCTACTAAATTTTTGTAATTTAATTTCAATGAACTCACTTTAGAGGTTTCAATTTTTCTTAGAAGGGAAAAGCAGTAGAAATTGAAAAATTAGAAGGATTTATTATCACAGGCGAAGAAGATGAATCCACATTAATACAAAATATGAAAGAGTATCAGGAAACTACAGGAATATCAAAGACTTCACAAAAAGAAGACGCAACTAAACAAGAGATTATTATCATTAATTCTCCTAAGAAAGCAGAGTAAGAGAAACCAGAAAGTGCAAAAGTCAAAGAAATGGAAGTAACCAAGGAGAAAGAAAAACATGTATCTACTGAAGCCAGTACCAAGGAACATGAGAAAAAAATGGAATCATATATCATACTGGATAGTATATCTATTGTATCTCCTGAGGCATCATTAACTCGATTTTCTACTAAGATTCCTTGGGAATCATTCTTGTTTAAATTGGTTTCTGAATTAGAGCCAATTGTTGATACTATTCCATCTTTGACACATTATTATTATAATAGTAAACAAAAATTAGTTGTCTGAAGAACAAAGAAAAGAAACATGATACTCTCGAAAATGTATCTGAATTCAGCTGACAAGCTCAGGGTGACATAAAGGAAAAAGTTAGGAATCCTCCCAAGCTTTAAGAGCTTTTCTCAATTACAACCAGTATCATCTAAATGAGCTTGCAACTTCATATGACAACAATTTAAAAAAAAATAAACTTTTAGAGGAAAAGTTGAAGAAAAATGAATTGTTCAACGAAGAAAACTAGCAAGGACATTCTGCTAATTTAATTCAAGGATTTACTATAGAAAAAGAAAACCTACATAAATATTTTTAGAAACAATCGGAACAAGTGAATGCAAAACATGGACAAGAGATTTGGGAATTGAGAAAATTACATGAAGATCAAATCAGTATCTGGAAGAAAGAAGCATAAAACAATTTTTCCATTATTGTCACAATTCTACAATAGGAAATTGAATCTCTTAAATATAAAGTGAATGAGAAACAAGAGGCAACACAGAGTCTCGATATTTTCAAAGATAAAGCTTTATAAATTTGTCCAATTTTAAGGAAGAACCAATCAAAGTTCTATAAAAAATGGATAAACTACTAATGGTTTATCAAGAAATTAAAGATTTAAGTGAAAGAATTGATTCATTGGTAGAAGAAGACAAATCAATTAAAATCAAATTTCTCTCTATACTTGATTGGGAAAATAAATTTTAATGTACTAAAATTCCAAGAGTTTCTAAGAGAGACAAAAGATTATTTCTTGCTTCCCTAAATTATAGGGAGAGAGAGAAAAAAGAAATAAGAGAATGCATAGAAATGACATATGACAAATGTTTATCAATTTGGGGAAAAGGAACATACTAGTTTTCCTTGCACTGTTGTTTGTTGTTATGTATGTGTCTCATTATGTCCATGAAAACTAATATGGCTATAAGGTGAAGCAGAAAGTGACAACAGATTCTATGTTGAACCTTGGTCGCACACTGAGTATGCCTAGGTTCTCAAAAAAAACATTATTATACACAAAGCTAGCATAAGGAGTTGGCCAAATAATAGCATATTTTGTCAAAAAATTCTCTGCCAATTAGTATGTTCGTGTATTCATTTTTGTCAAGTATTTAGTATTGAATACAACCACAACTAGAGAACTCAGAGTTATCAGATTGTTTTTTTAACAAAGTAGGTCTTTTTAGAACATATGGTATTTCTCCATCTCAATTAGTGTTCATGAAAATTGTTCTTCTAGTAGTTGAATACAAAGACAAACACAAAACAATGTGCATTACTTGTCCACTTGAATTTTGTTGTATGACTAGAAATGTTTTTCTAAGTCTACAAATAGCTTCAATTTTGTTTAAATGTAGTTGTAATGGAGCGATCCAGTTGTGTCATATAAGAGATGTAATATGTTGTTACATAATAGGAATCTAAAATAGATTGAGCATCCATGTTTCCTTGCTACACTATGTTATTATAATCAATTTTCTTAGGTGTTTTTATTTCAATAGGCTTGTAACTAGATATAAATTTATTACTAGATATAAATGTAAACATAAATAGACATGGAATATAGGTTTTGAGAATCAGTTGTTGAAATTATAGGAAAACCTTATAATGTCACATAGCATATAGACTTACGATATCAATAACTGAACTGAGAGTCAAGAAAATAATTTCCACTCTGCACACAGTAAACTCTTTCCACAGCCAACTCTTTCCACAGCCTGTTGGACAGAGGAAAGTCTAGTCTTCTACATTTCTTTATTTCATAATTATTTAGTATGAATTTTATAATCTAAATATTCACCAGATAATTTTCATTTTTGTTCTCATGTTTACAACAAGATGTTTTTACGTTGTGTGTCACAACATCAATAAAAAGAGAAGCCTTAAATATTTTTTTTTCTTTTTTGAACACTTGAATCGTAGGTCGGTTTCAGAAAAAAATCGTAGACAAAGTACAAGCTCCTGAACACCCGACCTTCCGAACACATGACTAAGAACTCAAATTGACCACGATTTTTTTAATAAATAATCAGTTCGACTTATCGACCTCCTTATTGCTGGACTATGAAACTACCCGACCAGATGAGTTCACATGACAATGGTCTACTCTAGGTAATGATAGAATAAACAAATCAGAAAAAATGTCTAACTGCCCGACCTTCCGAACGTACATTCGGCTAAAAAGAAAGCCCATGACAATCCCAATAGTAATCTTATACTTTTCATACTTTCAAAGCCAGTTACTGAAAGTCAAGTCTCCATTATTTGTTTGTTTTGTAACGTTTTCTTTTATAAGTCTAATCGATAAACATTTTGTAGAAAAGAAAGATGACCTTTTCATTACCCAACCTTCTGACCACTTGAATACCAAGACGACGTCACTACAATTTTTTTTTTATAAATAATCTGTCAGACATCTAACTTCAACATTGTTGACTCTCAACTACCCTACTTCTAGACTTGAGCAATTTCTGACTGTGAAACTACAAACCTAATGATACCACCGACCTATCAAATGAGATAATCGTATGACCAACCAACTTAGAACATTGAGTTACTATGATTTTTATAAATAATCTCCTGCATTCCCACCCTTAACATTGATCAATTGTCAAACTACCTTACCTCCAGACCTCAACATTGCCCAACTATCAAGCTACTGGACTTTCTGACCTCAACATTTTCAGATTATTAAACTATCCAACCTAATGAAACCACTTGAGTATGGTATAGTCAGGATCACGATAGAATATGTGTCATAAAATAAAAAATATTCTATTCTCCAACATCCCACTTGTTCGACCTCCTGAATGTGCAATCAACACAATACTAAGTCAGACATCGAATCCAAAAATATTTTGAAAAAAATATAACCTCCCGACCACGCAACTAGCAAATTGGAGTGACTACAAACGAATATGGCCCAACCTCCCAACCTTGAACTAAATGGATTTCAACACTACTTTTATTGTGTTGTTATGAAATTATTACTCTATCCTACAAACTCTCCATTACCCACCTCATTGCTTGAACTGTGTAGATAATCCATCTGTGGTAGGCAATCGTACAGCAAAATAATCGTGTAAGACCAATCACAAGTTTTCCTGCCCACAATCCTAACTGCAACATGATAAGACTTATCCAATACTTTCTATAAATTTAACATTTTTCACCTTTTATCCACACTGAACATCCTTTCTTATTTTTCATGAATGGATGTGCCATGGCCCTTTGGCTCTCCACCATGCATAGTATTTAGTTGACATTTCTTCGTTTTCCTCAAATACCAGATGTTTTTCCACATGAAATACCTCCATGTAACGCTATCGATTATGAGTTTCTCTTAGGAATTCATTTTGTTTGTATATCTAAATGAGCATCTTGCCACTCTATTGAAGGCATACTAAGACGTTCCATGGTGTTACCCCTAATGAGCTTGGGTGATAACTACATTGAGGGATTACTATTTAGTGGCACGTGTTTACCTTTGGGTTGTGAATTCCTCACATGGTGGCACAGGCGCTTGTGAAGTTCTTATATTATAGAATCTTGGAGCCACCTTACATTGAGCTTCCATCTCACCTTCCTCACACCAACTATTCTACAATCCTCACAAACTCTTTCAGCAGCTCCTCGAAACTGCTCATGAGTTACTGAGGAATTTGGCTATTGGCATGGACTTGTGATCCTCATTTCCAAGCTTCTTGTGGTGGGAATGTAGGTTCGTGAACAATACAGGTAAAATCGTGTAGAAAACTACAACAAGACATAATTGACTTGAGTACATTCATTTGATCTTTCGCAACAGTGTTTTGTAAACATATATGTTAATGTACACAATGAGCATCTATGTTAAACATAGCATCTCTGGTATAGATTTGTACATTAATACAAACAATATAAGAACCCAATTGTTGTAACTGAACTTGTTTTCCTATTTTAATAGATCATTAAGGTCCTTAAATTCATTTATTGAATTTCTTATGATATCATTAAGCATTTATGAAAAAATGTTATGGGATTCTTCTTCAATCTGAAATTCAGACACTCTGCAATTACTATTTTTTACTATATTAACTTATTTAATTTTTCATGAAACCATAGGACACATGTGCCCATGCATAATCATAACCACAATCAATATACAAATTAGGAAAATATCGGTTCACAGTTGCATTGCATATATATTAATATCAACACATATTCCACTTGTTATTTATCCATATCTATCTTAGTGACAACACAACATAACCCATTAAATCCAAATTGTAATCATACGCTATTTATCTTTTTTGTCTACAGTAAAACTAAATATGGCCCTCTATCAACAATGTCTCTTCCAAATTCTTGTTTTTCTTTTGCAGAAAGTTTCATGTGCCTCAATTAAAATTGCATCCTTGGTCTTTTAATTAGTCCATAAATGATGTTACCTTTTTCTGCTTGTATTATTTCAGACAAGCATGGGCATGAATATTTTCATAAGGCCATCTAATTTCATTAACCATCTTGTTTAATTCATTGAATTCTAAGCCTTTAATGGCTATCGTCAAGTTTAGGTTTCTTCTTTGAACAATAAATTATATCATGCCTACCAGGAATTTCCCATTCTTAGCTCTACAATCCATGTCCTTAGACTCAGTCACCTCTTCGTTTTGTTATTCTAAATTTTACAAAATATGTACATTACTTTTACAATTCAGCTGATACTTGCCAAAAAAAAAATTCTCATTCCATGTAAATAAACACAAATAAAAATAGAGTGAGCTAAAATAAATGATATTATCAAAACTCCATGTTTTTCTTCAATTAACAACAATTAATAAAAGTACACATATGTAAATAAGACTCAATACTTTGAGATTAGAAACCAAAATGGAATAGTTTGGTTTT
Organism: Pinus tabuliformis; assembly: GCA_031772625.1. Classification (NCBI taxonomy): domain Eukaryota; kingdom Viridiplantae; phylum Streptophyta; class Pinopsida; order Pinales; family Pinaceae; genus Pinus; species Pinus tabuliformis. Next base: position 620,417,120 of record CM062810.1, on the reverse strand, counting down.
AGTTTCAATTTTTTTTTTTTCATTTCTAGCAGTACTTAGGTCTAAACATTTCTTATATGTCTGAACTAGAGCTATAAGTTCATTGTTGGCTTAGGGGGTCTTGACCCAAGTTTAGAGTTAGTTGCACCAACCAACATAACCCTACACTTCTGGCCCTTTCAGCGACAACCTATGTAGTGCAGGCTACAGTCTCACCTGAAGCAGTATGGGGAGGTGAAAAAACAAAGTTTCTGCATCCAAAGACTAGTGTGATGTCTTCCAACACCTTGGATCTGCCTTCAGGCAGATCGATAGACTTCTAGTGCTCATTATTGTTACTAGGTTAAAGTGGCCTTCAGACCTTTGTGTAGGTCCACAATCAGTCCTTGCGGGCCTTAAACAATTGATTTACCTCCTTTCACACATCAAAAAGTAACCCTAGATTGCAATTTGCATAGGTCTACTTCATTCGTCAAAAAACATGAGAAAAATAGTCTGAAATTTTGCGAAAGTGGCTAAGCATTCATTTCATACATTATTAAGATAGATTTAGCAAATTCGCATAACATTCAATCATTATTTCATAAAACATGTCATTCATCGACAATAGATAACATAAACATATACAAACGGAAATAACCAATGATTCTTTCGAAAACTGTCTTTTCTTATCTTTGATTCAATTATTACACTCTTCCTACCCTGCCCACACAACTACAGGGGTCCACGCACTTAGTTGTAGACTCTACCTAAGCCTCCTGTGCACTCAGTTGCAGGAGCCTTTGGTTCTCTATCTAAGCACAAGAAGTAGAGCTTTCATGCCTTAGCTCTTGCCCAAGACAACTAAACTTTTCAATGTCCTCAATTCTCTATCAAAACCTCTATCTTAACTTATTTCTAGGACTCGCTAAGACTCAACTATTTACAGACTTTTTAATACAATTCCATGGTCCGTGAACCATGCGTGAATCTCAAAACCGACTCAAAACTTTATCCAAAACAGGGGGCTAAGCCCCTTTGGACCTTATTCATCTACGCACTCCACATCCACATATCACGGAGATTTTACATATTTTACACATTTGTATTCAAAATTTGGGTTAACTAACCCCAAACAAACCCATGGGACCTTATCCCAATAGGCCCCCAACACAAATATCGTGACTCGCCCTCGAGTCACTCAGCTGGTTGTTCCACTTTCTAGCCAAGTTCGCTAAATGCCTTGGTCAGTGCCTGAAGCTCCGTTGTACTCTGTTATGTTGCTTGTTATACTTCCTAGATCAGTTTCTCTATGGTTGGCCCCTCTGCTGCCAATTGCGTAGTCCTCTGTGTCTCTTACATTTCCTTCAAATTCTCATTAATGGTTTGTGAAAACTCGCAAGCTTCCTCTGTCCAAGGCAGAAGCCATGGTCTAAGCAAGGACTGCTTCTTCTGCAATTCTTGTATATGCAACAATCTTGCTTTTCCTTCCTATAAGTGTGCAAAGCGCTGGATTGGCGCCAACGTCCACGCTATCGTACTGTTGTTTAGCTTCCTTGTTTTTTGTGTTCACTTGTTGCAACATAGGATGCTCCTGTAGTGTATCCCATAGTCCCAGTGCCTGAGGAAAGAGTTGGTCACATCCGTGTACTGCGACGTCTAGTTGGGCCATGGATTATTTTATCACTACTCCTCTTTGTTCTTGAACCTTTGGTGGTTTGGTCTGCTAAAACTTAAACTGTAGCTTAGTTATTTGCATCCTCAGATCGAAAGTCACCTTCTTGGCCTTTTCCTTTGACGCATGCACTCTAGCAGCCAATTTCCTCACTTTAACGGAGGCCTCCACATCTTTGAGTATATTGAGCATAGGCACGGACTTGCATGCCTACTCAATTATTGTGACCAAGTTCTGGCATTGTGTCCGCAATTCCTCTTAATCCTTCAATGCATGGGTTTTTCCTGTGAAGAGCTGCTTGTTGTTAACTTTAAAATCACCGACCATAGTAAGTGTGTCCTCTTCTCTATTCTTTAGTTCATCAGAGACCCCCTCATGTAGCACATGAAGAGACTCGAGTGACAATGTGACAAGGTTCAGTCCCATATCTTTCACTGTGTGGAGCACCACATGATCCTCATTTGACTCCACGCGGACCAACCACTTTGGTAAAGGAAAGACTCTGAGACCCCGAGGCCATTCAATCTCCATGACAGTGCTACAGCCCTACGTTAGGCTCACTTACACACCACTCACCTTCCCAACATCTACTTGAATCCTCATCACCTTAATCTACAGCTCATGTGGACACTCTTGAGCGTCTGCATGTAGTGTTGTTCAAATTGTTGCAGCACCTCTGTTGTTGTATCCCAAACTTTATCTTTGATCTCATCGAGATCACCTTTGGTCAATATCATTGGATCAACATGTGTATGCTTATCTGACTTTTGTTTCTTTTGTGATCCTCCAGTTTTTTCCTTCCCTTGTTTCTTTAGAAGAATGGGGTGCTCTACCCCTCATCACCACCTCCGCCTTGGTCTAACAGCTCCTGTGCTTCTGTTTCGGGAAAATCTGATTTATCGCCTTCCTATGACTCTTGTTGCTCCTTTTCCACCTGCACTTTAGCAGTGCACTCCTTTTTCATTTGAGCCTTGTCTGCAAATACCTTAGCATCTTCCTTATTATTTTGTTTTGCTAGTGCGTGCACAGCCTTTTGAGCAACGTCCTTCCACTTTTGCGCAGCAGATCCCTCTGCGCCTATGCCTGTTCATGTATCTAATTACATAGGCATGCACCATTCTAGAGGCCAAATCCCTACAACTTCCTATGTATCTATTTCTGGTACCATATAAAGCAACTCGTGCCATTTCTGTTGAGGGTCTCTGCGCACCTTGATTGAGAGCCTATGGAAATTGTCTTTGAATTCCACATAGGCCGTTAGCTGTGTGAACAGGGTGGGAGACAAACGTGGCCACTAATTAACCACCATGTGAAGGTCCATATCCATGAAAACCAAAAATATATTTGTTTGCTTATTATGCTCTGGGTCATTTGTGGCCCACAACGAGGCAAACCACTCTGCCTCGGGCAATTCTTCTTTGTGGGGAGGAATCTAGCTATTCTTTGGTAACTTCCAAGTAACCCAAATGATCGACAACAATAGCCAGGTGAAATGAAACAACCTTCTCTCCTCCTAACCTCTCGACAGTTCGCAAGGAAATAATGACAGAGATACTTGGCTTAGTTTTATTGTACACATTGTGTGCACTAAGCTACGAGCGATATGACCAGCGTAGAACTTCATCCGCGCAACATTTTCTCATGAACTTTCTAGCTAGAATTTGGGCAACCAATTTTATTGTTGGGTCTGTGATGGATGTGATAGAGTGTCCTTGTGACTTTTTGATTAGACCAAATTCTGTCTTCATTCTATTTGCCAACTTGTTTTCTCTAGTTTTTCCTCCAAACACTTTGGCGGGGTTTGTCCCTTTATACGAAAACCTTCTTACCCTATGGATCAACACATTCATGGTGGGGATAGGCTCACCTAGCCATAGGCACCCATCATACACCAGTGTGAGGAGATGGCACACACATACTGTGTTGATGCTAGAGCGGTGATAATGCTGCACTAACAACAGGTTGAGCAACCCTGATTACTCAACACCATGGACCCACTTCATGGGCTCCAACATTGTAACCCCCGTGTCAGCATAGTAAATTTTCTGCATATACTTGTGAGTCGCCAGGTGCATAAATCTTGAATGGTAGGCATGGTTAAAATCCCCCATCTTAAGAAACCTAATGCACACTAGCCGAAGACCATCGAACGCGACTTGCTTAGGCAGCAAAGGAGTCAAAATTACAAATTTCTCTGAATCAGGATCCTTCATTACTTTAGTTTTTCCCTTCCATGGAGGGATATATGCAGGCAAACTCGTCATAAGCTCTAGCCCTTCGACGTTGACATCCTCAATACCCTAGAATTCTTCCTCTTCTAGGTTCATGACTTGCTATGGTTGTTTACCCTTTTGCTCCTTCTACTGCACCGCTAGATTCTTTCTTGGCGACATTTGCACCGACACTATCTTCTTCTATTTGTCCTTTGTGGAGTGCCTCACCTTTGCAGTGGGTTGTTTTTATTTTGCAGTAGTGGGCTTCGGCAAAGGTGATCTTGGTGACATAGGCGCAGAGGCTAGAGCTTCCATACTTGTAACTTCTGGTCCTAGCATGTTAGAACCACAATGCCTGAACTCAGGGCTTCAACGGCGTTAGTGGCAGCCATTATTTCCATAAATAACTCTTGGGTTGATGGAGAATATTTTGTAAGCGACATAAATTATCCATAGAACGCCTGGCTCATATGCCTCAGATAGAAAAAGGCTCCAACAATTCTTGGAATGAAAAGTGTTTTCTGCTAGACCAAAATTCTCAATTTATAGGGGGATTTGAATTCAAATCTGATTGTTCTCCCTAAATTTTGATAATAAATGTTGCTTTGGTTGTAGATATTCAAATATTTTTGCCTTAATTTGTGCCTTCCCACTCCTCTTACCTCTTTATGGTTGTCCCATCATGAATAGTAACTCCAACCATCATTTTCTTGCTAAGTTGCAAGGTACCTTTCCCTATTGTGCAATGTCTTGAGTGCAACTTCATCTGGTGCACCCTCGTCAATCTTTGTGCAGCCTGCTCACTAGCTTGTCCATCAAACCAAGTATTGTAGTTTACAGTCTCGTGCTCCCTTGCAATCACTTGAAGCACCCAGATTGTCTTATTGCCATATAGTCATTGCGCAGGATCCCCTGTATACAACTTCAACCTAGTTCCATTCGCTTTTCCCGGGAAGGGCTCCCCATTTAGCTTCGCGATTTGAACTGCGCCACCATCCATAATTTCCTTTAAAATATATGGTCCTAACCAATGCATCTGAACTTTACTCGGAAATTTAGAAAAATTACTATCATATAACAACACAATATCATTTACCTTGAATGTGCAAAGCTTAATATGGCGATCATGCCATGCTTTTTCACGTTCCTTCTATACTTGTTGGTGGAATCCTGCAAAAAATTGATCCTCCTCTAGCTCCATGAGTTGTGCGATCAGTTCTTCCAAGGCTTCACGATCTGCCATATCTGTCAAGGCTTCTATGCGTAGACTCGGCACAATGTATTCCATAGGCATTATTGGTTCGACCCCATAGACTAATCTCAACGACGTTTTTCTTGTCAGCCTCTTATAGGTTGTCCTATAGGCCCATATCACCACAGGTACATGCAAATCCAAACCATTCCATTGCATGTTACAGATCTTTGTCAACGCATTCTCCAAAATTTTGTTAAAGGCTTCGACTGTCCCATTTTCCTGCAGGTGATATGGTGTACTCTTCTGATGGTAGACCTGGAATTCCTCTTTCACCACGCTAATTGTTTCATTCAGAAAGTGTGTACCCCTATCACTCATTAAGACCTTTAGGCATCCAAACCTCGTTAAGACATGTACAATCCTTGACTGGCTGTGCTTCCTCCCATTTGGTTAAATATTTCATTGTAGTGATAATGTAGCGTGCGCCCATTTTCTTCCCAGGGGGCTGAATTGGTCTGATAAAATCAATTTCCCACTTCTCAAATGCCTGTAAAGATATATGAGGATGTAGTAGTAGCTCATCACTTTGCGATAGTTTTCCAGTCCTTTGACATGCATCACACGCCTTACTATATGCTTTGGAATCCTTGTGCAAAGTTGGCCACCATAACCCTGCATGCAAAATCTTCTGCGTGGTTGCTTTGCCTGCATAATGGCCTCCCACAACTCCTCCATGAGCCTCAACAAGGATATGATCATGCTCAAAGTCTGACACATATCTCTGCAATATTTCATTTGCACCCATTTTGTATAAATGTCCCGCAATGACATCCTTCAGGTGCCATCCCTATAGTTAAGAAGTGAATAATATCAACAAAATGGTTATCAACTACATGTACCATAAAGAGCTCTACATCGGGCAACCCTTCCTCCAAATCACTAGGTTACTCACCTGTTTCAATTTGCGATAGATGGTCAGGTCCAAAATTCAACCTCCTTGGCTTCACAATGACTTCAAAGTCATACTCCTAGAATAATACAACCATCTGCAAATCTTTCCCCCCAACACAGGCTTGTTGACCAGGGATTTTAAGGCAGAATGATCTGTATACATCTTTAAATGTCCTCCCAACAAATAATTCCTGAATTTTTGTAGTGGATAGACCATGGACAATTCCTCGCGCTTAGATGTTGAATAATTTTTCTCGGCCTTTGCTAAATTCATACTTGCGAAGGCTATAGGATGGTCCATTTCTCTTTCACCTGCCTGTGTGAGTATTGCACCCAGTGCAATGCAAGAAGCATCCACATGTACAACTCCTTTTTCCAATCGGGAAATAACAAGATTGGCACGGTTACCATCTTTTCTTTGAACACATCTAAGTTGCACTGACATTCTTCGTCCCAACATAATGTCACATCTTCTTTAGTATTTTTTCCATGGGTGCGGAAATTTGAGCATAAGCTTTGATGAATTTTCTATAGTATCTCATGTGTCCCAACATCACGCGCAGCTGCTTGATGTTTCTAGGGGCCTTCAAGTTCACAATGACCACAATCTTTTTAGGGTCAACCATCAATCCTTGTTTGCACACAATAAGACCTTGCAAGATCCCAAAAGGTACACAGAATATACATTTTTTCAAATTCAGCGCTATATAATACCTTCGACATGTATCCAACATAAGGCGCAAACTTGCTACATGGCGCTTCACCAAGCCAAACACCATTTAATCATCAAAGTCCACTTCTAGGAACTTATGAATGAATTATTTGAACATCGCTATGACTACGCAGGAAAATATTGTACGTGTGTTCATCAATCCAAATGACATAAAAATTTAATGAAAGAAACCACACTCTGTCGTGAAGGTGGTTTTGCTTCTATCCTCTAGGGAAATCTTAATGTTATGATTCCCAGAAAATCTTCCAGTGAAGGAATAGGCATCTTGCCCTCCGTTGTTGTCTAACACTTCATCTGTAAATGATGTTAGAAATGGATCATGAACACATGCATCATTAAGCTTCTGTAGATCTATGAAAATCCTTATTTCACCCTTTTTTTTCTTCTCTTAGACCACCATCGGGGTTACCCAATCAGACTCTTCAACAGGTTCGATAATGCTTGCCTCTAACATTTTATCTAGCTCTTGGTGAACCTTTTCCCTATACTTATGGTTAAGGTGATAAGGCCTCTATTTAACAGGCTTCATGTCTGGCTCCAAGGTTATCTTCATAAATACCAAATCACCAATTATTCCCTTTAAGTCTGAAAACTTAGTGGGGAAGAGATCCTAGTATTCACGAAGTATTCAACAACTTTATCTATTGTAGCGTCATCCCAATAATCTCCAATCTTCGCAAACTTTGGTTCTTCTTCAGTACCAATGTTTACTTTCTTCATTTTGAAAGGTGTGGAGATGTTTGGGTTCTATACTTGTGGGCCTTTGACTTCGCGATGCCCTTCTATCTTCAGAATATTGATATTCCTCAAGTCTTCTTCCTCCTCTTCAATGGTCACATTATAGGATTCCAATGCGTGGCGTAGATGGATTCTCCAATCTGGTTGGGTCCATTCCATAGGTTCCTTCGGTGTTCTGAAGATAACTGCTTTAATTTCTTGAAGTGCTTCATCTAGTCTTGGAAATCCTTCCTCGAAGTTGAAAGTCAATAATAATCCCTCCTTCAATACATCCCATTCTGCAGTGTCGTGGCAGAGCTCTGTTTCAAGGTACCAATTCATGGGGATCGTATCCAAGGTGTGACAAAATATATAAACCCACTCTGGTTGTGGTTCTATTCCCCATGCATTAGTATATTTTTCTCGGTGATCACGTGGATCATCCCTTCCATTGCACTTCTCAGTCATTCTGGTATTAGCATACCCAAATCGGAGCTTCATCATTCTTCTATAATCTCGCCATCCATTAAAACTATCCTTATGCGTACCCGACCATCGTGCGAGAATAGCATGCAAATATAACTCCAAGGCTTGAAAGAGGTGTTCCTCAGGGACTTCACGCTCAAATTCATCTCAAAACATATTTACCTCATTCAAACCATCATAATAAGGTAACTTTCTTGCCTTTGATGAAACATAGCGCAACGACTTTGTCATCATATTGCAACGCAATGTAGTAACTTCATGTAAGTGATTCTTCCAATCTTATACTTCCTCGTCTGAATCAGAAGTGCATAAGCTTTCTTGATCCTATGCAATCCTTCCATGTGCCATTGGATTGATCCAATCCTAATCTTGCATTGTTATCTTTTAGATTTGATCCACCTCATCATAACTTTCCACGTAATCACAGACTGTTTCAATATAGTGCACCCATTCTGTAGGATCTAGTGGGACTATAATCCTAAGCGACTTTCTTTCAAACAACACTGTCCTCTTCTTCAGATTAATGACCACATTCATGTCAATAGCCCAGTTGATTCCCAGGAGTACAAGGTAGGGATTACGGTCATCGACAATTTCTATAACTTCAAAGTCTGTTGTCGCACTCGCACCATCAATATCAACCATTACTCCATATAAGCATCCCATGGTGTTATAGACATTTTTGTGCCTTACAACATTGAGCATGAAATGTCCATAATCAAGGGCTCCAAAGTCCCTAAACATGTTGTTCCTACCCCTAGAGGAACAAGTCCAACAAACCACAGCAATTCACAGAAGTTCTCCACCTGAAAACACTCAAAAACAAGCCAATTCTGGATCATGTCAACTGCTCCACTGAGAATCTGCGCTAAATGTCAACTGCTCCACTGTCTACCTGCTTTGAATGTCAACTGCAACAAAGGCTACCTGCGCTGAGCGTAACTGGACAAGTGGCAGGCTCATTTCTCAATGTGTCAATGCTCAGGAAGCTTCCAAAATGACACTTGCATCAGGGAATTCGACTGGTGATGAGTAAGAGGTTCCAAATCTCCAAGTGGAAGCAAGAACCTCCAAGTGGACTCAAGAACTGAGAGAGGGAGAGGACACTAGATAGATCTCAAGCTGACTCATCCTCTCTCCAAAACATCTATATATGGATCTCTCCTCCATGAGATCTAGAGGCTGGAATCTTGTTATTGCAAAGAATTGCTGTTGGTTTGAGGTTGGATCATTGGGTGCTTAATTCTTTGAAGGGAGCTGAAGAAGGAATTCCATTCTGCTGGGAAGGAGATGCTAGATTGGAGCCCTATGGGTTTTATCTCTTCCTGAACCTTGTTACTTATCAATAAAGCTATCTTGGTTTGCTCCTATATGCTAGTGTATTTTGTATGATTGCATTAGTGTATTTGATTTACTTCTAATCCTGAATCATTTATGAATATGAATATTTGCCTTTGTTTGGTGTTCTTCTCTTGTTGCAAGTAGCTGTTCTCTTGTCACAGGTAGATGTTCTCTTGTGATCTCGTGGGAATCAAGTAGCTGTTCTCTTGAGCAAGCAAGGAGGCAAGTAGCTGTGGACACCCAAGGAGAAGAGGATTTAGATCGAGGGACAACCAGAAGACAACGGTAAGTCTACCGATCTCCCCTCTTTCACATTTCATAAAGGAAGAAATCATAATAGCTGTATCTGTTTGTTGCTAAGGCGTTGTCACACCTTAGGTGGATAGGATCGTCCTGCATAGGCATTTTTCCCCACAACAAATTGGCGACTCCGCTGGCGAGATTTGTTTTAGTCATTTTATTTGTGTTTACATCATTGTTTGCTTCATAGACTCAACAGCAACAATCGAACTGCTTCTGCAAAGTAGAATGTTGTTGCCTTGATCCTTCACTGGGTTTTTGTCTATGATCACAACAATGGACTCACAAATGACTTGATGATCCTTTGTGATAGTCTTTAGTACCCTCTCAAAGCATCCCTCTGTTTATACCTTGCTTGTGTTTCTGATTTGGCCTGAAACAGTTGATTTTTGAGCATTTTATGACCCGGAACCCAAGAGAAACGAGAGTTTCTCCTTCAGCGCAGACACTGTGAAGGCAGTCTGCATTTCAACGCAGGTCCCGTGAAGGCTACCTACGCTGAATGTCAACTCCACAGTGTTAGACTTGCGCTGAACCAGTTTAGCCTTGTGCAGCTGGGGTTCTTTGCTGTCTTTTGCCCTGTTTTGATCTCTGTTTTTGCAGCCTTTAACCAGCATAGGTACCAGTCTAATAACCCCTTTTCTTTGCTTGAATTCCACCTCATTTTGTACAAAAAGATTGTAAGTGTTTTTCTGTGTTTTTGGCGTCATTTACAGTTTTCCTTTGCATGAGTGAAATAATCATCCTGTAGCCCTTGATTCAGATCTGATTGATTGTGATCTTAGGAGAGAGTTCATTGGCTGTTTACAGTTGATTATCATTTGCTTTTGCTTATTGGTTTGAATTTGTCATTTTTAAGTGTCGAAACAAGTACTCATTTCGAAAATCACAAAGTGATTGTAATCTCTTCTACCCTTGTTGATTTTGGAAAAAGCAAACTTGTTTATATCTGTCATTTAAAAGCAAATTCAAAGTTGTACAAAAAGCTTTCTTTGTAGGCATTTATACTAAGAAAGCGGAAAACAAACACCTGCATTGTGCATTTGCATTTTGATAAGTTTGCATGATTGATTTAGGTAGAGTGCATTAGAGTGTGCTGATTGCTCTTTGAGAAAAGATAGTCGCTCTCTTTTCCCTTAGTAGCTAGGATTTTCAAAGTTGAAAAGATAATAAAGCTTGCTTATCATCTTAGACTGCATTTAGGAATTGTACCATACATCTTGTGGTGATCCTGAAAGGCAAACTTCTAAAAAGATCAACTTAAAATAAACTGAATGAACCTAACAACGCTTTGCAACATAACGCACAACATATAGGTCTAAGCTAGAGACGTGTTTTGGCGTCGTTAAGCCTAGTGACTGTCGATCTCATGGAAGGTGGGTGATTCCTCCTGAGGGACGATAGCGCTAGTACGGATTGTGCTCCCACGTACCGTCGCGTATATATTGGGAGACCCCTATAGGCATATATCCTTTATCCTTAGGAAGCCGCGTCGGCCGCCCTACTGATCGCAATGCAGTGAACACAGCATTCACGAAGATCGACCTCCCGTACCTTAAAAAGTATTCTGCGGTTTTGCGAAAAGTTTGGCACACCCTCTGCCTAGATCTCCAGAGCAGTTTCTTTTGGCCTTTTTCAAACTCTATAACAGAAAAAGTCCATCCGAGCATTTGTCACTTCGAGCTCGTTAAAACATCGAAGGAGACTAGAGTCATCTTTAGCTTTTTCTCGACTCTTTAAAAGTGAAAAAGCAAGTTGTGTCTAAAGCGTCTAATAAAATTCATTCAATTCAGAAATACACTTTCCCCTTTTGTATTTTAGTTGATCGAGTAATCCGCAACCGTGGAAGAAAGTCAATTGAAACCCCGTCGTTCGCGGAGGCTTGCGAGTCAATGGTCTTTGTCTCCGGAATCGAAAATAGTACGGACAAAGCGAACTCATTTAACCGGTTCAAAATCTCCCATTAAAGTTAGAACAACTGTTCCAACAACATCTGAGATTCCGGTTACTCCAAACATTTCTGGAAACCCTGCCTCTATTGAAGAAGTTCAACAGCCACAGAGGGACAGTAACACTGATCCTAGTCTGAGAACAAGTACTTGCGTTACTGAACTAGTTCCATCTGTAACCGGTCCAGAGAGTATTGTTCCTCAAACAACTGTCGCTGTCGAAACAACCCCTTCTTCGGCACCAGAAATGTTTTACGGACCTGACGATCTTCCTCTGCCACCTGGTTTGATTGCAATAGAGGAAATTGTAGAGGATCCGCAAGCAAGTACTCCAACCCATTTTGGAGTAGGGGTCAATCTTTTTCCTGCAACATCAGAAGTTAGTCCATCACCAGTGGAAGTTCCTGTAGAATCGCTAGGCAATCTTTTGGATAGACTAAATATGTCTGAACAACCGTCGACATCCAGGACTGTGTCATCCGACACAGCAGTGGCAGAGCCTTGATCCAGGTGGATATTGGTGGCCACCTGCAATTCCACCTGGAACCCCCACCATTGTCTTTCTCAGCATTTTCAGTTTCCTTAATTGTAGCACAACTTACTATTTTTAGCAGTTTCTTGGGTCCTGAACTTCCGGAGCCGTTTTGAGGCCCTAAACGACGTTTTTTGGGGAATCTGAGGGCAACACAGGTCCATGGAATGGACCAATGTTGCCCGTTCCAACAATGATAGTGCTTGGATAGATCTTTCTAATGAGCTATTGTACGCGTCAAACGGAGATCATATGCCAAAGTTACGACCCCGGGAAGTTGATGTACTAATTTACCCCAAACGGGGCCCACAGTTTGGCGTTTCATCTCCTAGGGTTAGGTTTTGGAATGTTAAGGGTTTTCCATTGTTTCTCAACAATAAATAGGCCTTCGAGCCTCATTGTAATACAGTTCAGAGGCATGTAGCCATCACATCTCTTCTCAGAGATAAGCTACCATCGCCCTAGCTGGTTTATTTCCATTTCTGGTTGTAAGCATATTTCAGTATTTTCCATTAATGAAATGAAGTATTATTTCCGCTGCATCTTTATGTATATGGTTATCTTTGTAATTTGTTGCGTTCCTGTTTAAATCCGGATCAGTGGTATCAGAGCGGGTCTGCTTTTTCTCTGTTTTTCTTTGCATGTCCCCAACAAGGTCGGGATATAAGGAGTTAGGGCTTGAACTGGTTGAACCTTTGCAAGACCAGCCTCGCAAATCCCGACGGCCTCCCATGGCGGACGAGAAGAAAGACGAGGGGGCAGGAGATCCCATCAAAATCTTGCTCGAAGAAGCCCTCGAGCGACAACGGAACGTGATGATGGACAGCTTTGCCCAAATCCTTCAGCGGCTACCCAGAAGCAACGCATCGGCTTCCAGCAGCTACTCTGGAAATGCCACACCCTTTAAGGTACAAGTTAATTTTTAAATCCCCATATTCGAGGGTCAGATAGACGCAGATGCCGTAGATAAATGGTTAAATCTGCTAGAGGGTTATTTTTCTGTTCATGAATTTTCGAGTCGGGAAAAGATTGTTTTTGCTCTTCTCAAAGCAGCCCCCCACGTCAAGGACTGGTGGGAAACCTACTGCGAGCAGAAGGATGAAAGTACTGGCTCACTATTTTCAGCCACACCCACATGGGATTCGTTTCGGGATGCCATCAAGGAGCAGTACTACCCTGTCGGAAGCTATGAGGATGAATACATAAAGTGGACCACGCTGCGGCAGGGAAGGGACCAAGACGTGCTCGGGTTCACCAATATTTTCCATACCCTTCACACAAAGTTGGATATCAAGGATTCAGAGCAACATTTGATACTCAAATACCGTGGCTGCCTGCACAAGTACATCGAGGAAGAAATACAATTCCTAAACATCCCCTCGCTCGGCGCAGCATACCGATATGTCATCAAGGTCGAACAGAAGTTTAAACAAAAGAAGCGAGACTTTGGATCTGCGAATCCAAAGCAGGGGAAAGGTGCCCCTAAACCACAGAACAAAGGACAAAGCCAAGGCGGGACAGCCCAAGACAACCAGCCGAAGCTGCAAGCAAAGAATAGCGCCGCGAAGCCGAGAAAGGACACTGGAAAATGGTGCGAGTTCCATAAGAGCTCCACTCACAACACAAGTGAGTGTCGGGCCAAGCAGTCACTGGTGGCTGAGCTAAAGGTTTCATAATCAGATGCATATTCCAACTCTGATTCAGAACCCGATAAGGGGTATGAAAAAGGGAAGCAGATCATTGATGCAGATCCCAGTGCCACTGTTGCTACCGCGAAGATTGTTATAGACATTTTTGTGCCTTACAGCATAGAGCATGAAATGTCAATAATCTAAGGGATCCAAAGTCCCTAAACATGTTGTTCTTACCCTTAGAGGAACAAGGTCAACAAACCACAACACTGCAAATCAGTTCTCCACTGAAAAACACTCAAAAACAGGTCAATTTTGGATCAAAGCAGCTGCTCCACTAAGCATCTGCGCTGAATGTCAAAAGCTCTATGGTGTACCTGCGCTGCATAGCAAGTGCAACAAAGGCTACCTACGCTGGGCGTACTTTGACATGTGGAGGAATCTTTTCTCAATGTGCCAGTGCCCAGGAAGCTTCCAAAATGACACTTGGATCAGAAGATTCGCCTAATGATGAGTAAAGAGGTTCTAAAACTCCAAGTGGAAGGTAGAAACTCCGAGTGGACTCAAGGACTGAAGAACAACTGGAGTTGAAGAGGACAACAAGTCACACATCAAGCTGACTTATCTTCACTCCAAAACTCTATATAAGGATCTCATCCCATGGGATCTGGAGGCCGGAATTTAGTGCGAAGAATTGCTGTTGGTTTACAGTTGTGAGCATTGGGTGATTTCTTGAGGGAGGTGAAGAGGAGATTTCTTTCCGTCGGGAAGGTGATGCTGGATTGGACCTCTTACGGTTGTATCACCGCCTGAACCTTACTTCCATATATTAATAAAGCATTTGAGGTTCTTCTATTCGCATGTGTTTCAATGATGTATTGTCTTACTTGCGTATTTGATTTATGCTAATCCTTGAATCGATTATGAATGCATGCTTCTTGTAGTGTCCTTTCTTTGTCTTGTTTGCAGGATATCGTGTAGCTGGGCCCATGAAAAGACTTGGAGCTGGGAGCAAGCGGCAAATAGAGGAGATTGGATCGACCATTTGCGCAAGACATCGGTAAGTGGATCTCTTCCTTTCTTTTCTCGCATGTCATAAAGAAGTAACTTTAGATAGCTTTGCTTCAGCTGTTGCTAAGGAACTGTCACCCCTAGAGTGGGTTAGGGTCATTCCGAGTTGGATACTTTCCCCCACAACAGACTGGCGACTCCACTGGGGATCGTGTCTTGTTGGTAGCTTGTGTTTCTTGCTATTCATTTCTTAAACAAAGGGAGTACCGAATCGAACTTCATTCGAGTCCTTTGAATGCAAAGTAGAGGGCAGCTACTCTAGCCCAGTGCTGGGCATGTTTATGATTTGAAGAGCTGATCCACAAGGACTCTTTTTAGCTCTTTGTGATAGTGTTCATCTTCCTTTAATCATCCTCTAGTGTATACTTGACTGATAGCCTCTGATTTAGCCAAAAACCATTGATTTTTTAGCAAACTGTGACCCGGAATCTGAGAGAGACGAGAGTTGTCTCTTCAGTGCAGCTGCAGCAAAGGCTACCTGCGCTGCAACGCAGGTCCCGAAGGGGCTACCTACGCTGCATGTCAGATTGACAGTGCAACACCTGCGTTGATCCAGTTTTGCATTGTGCAACTGGGATTCCCCACTGTCTGTTGCCCAGTTTTCAATATTGTTTTGCAGCCTGCTGTCAACCTGTATACCCAGCTGAAACTACCTTTCTTTGCCTTCATTCCGCCTCAGTTGTATGAAGAAATCGTGATTGTTCTTATTGTATTTCTTGCTTTCATTCACAGTTTCCCGTAGCAAAAGTGAACTAGTTTTGCTATGACCTCTTAGATCTAGACCTATGAGAAAGTGTCGTTGTGATTCTAAGAGCTAGTTTATTACTGTTCATAGCTGCTTGAGCATTTGATTTCGTTATATGGTTCGAATTTCAGTATTTCTTGTGTTGAAATGAGTGAATCTTAAGGTGTTCTTTTGATTATTGGACAAACACTTGTTTGCTTTCGCTTGAAATTGAATTCGAAATTATACAACAGCTTTCTTTTTGTAATACATTAACATTAAGGAAGAAGAAAAGAAATACTTGCATTGTGCATGTGCATTTTGACAGTTTGCATGTCGATTTAGGAAAAGTGCATCAGTGTGTGCTCTATGATCTATTTGAAAAGATGATGTCTTTCTTTTCCTTCAGTAGTTAAGATTTTCATAAGTTGAAAGAATTGAAAAAGCTTGCTTATCATTCTTAGACTGCATTTAGGAGTTGTATCGTACATCACGTGGTGATCCATAAAGGCAAACTGCTAAGCAAGATCAACCTAAAAAGAACTGAATTTATCTAATAACGCTTTGAAACATAACGAAACATAGTAGAGGTCTAGGTAGAGACGTGAACCAGCGTCGTTAAACATAGTGACTGTCGATCTCTACGAAGGTGGGTGATTCCTCCTGAGGGACGATAGCACTAATACGGACTTGTGCCCCCGCGTACCGTCGCGTATATTGGGGGACCCCTATAGGAACAAAGATTTTATCCATAGGAAGTCGTGTCGGCCGCCCTACTGATCGTGATGCAGTGAACACAGCATTCACGAAGATCGACCACTCGTACCGTAAAACGTATTATGTGTTTTTGCGAAAGGTTTGGCACACCCTCTGCCTAGAACTCTAGAGTAGTTTCTTTTGGCCTTTTTCAAACTCTATAACTGAAAAAGTCCATCCGAGCATTTGTCACTTCGGGCTCCTTAATACATCGAAGGAGACTAGAGTCATCTTTAGCTTTTTCTCGACTCTTAAAAAGTGAAAAAGCAAGTTGTGTCTAAAGCGTCGTCATATAAAATTCATTCTAAGCGGAACATAATCACCCCTTATTCCTACGTTGATCTTTAGGTTGAGAACATGGAACACACCAACCAAGGGACTCCACATTATGGGACCCCTAGCCCTTTCTCCTCTTGGGGAGAAGTTGGTGCGCCCCACATGGCCACATTGTCGCTTCCAGGACTGACAATTGGCCTGCCAGTTTGGCTATTCTCAACCACTGTAGTTCAGAACACCACGGTTCCTGAACAGTCGAGTCAACAGTTAGACCAGTCTAGAGCTACCCCCCAGCCTTCCGCTTCTTATAAGCCTTCCTCCGATCCTTCTTCTTCGAAAGTTCAAGCCGCCGAAAGCGGAGCTCCCATAGAAAAGAAGAAGGAAAAGAAGAAGAAAGAAAAGAAGCAGAAGGAGCCAAAGGCGCCTGGGGGCAAGAAAAAGGCATCTGACAAAAATCCACACACAGCACGGACCGGGCCCAAATCACCATGTGTCATATGTAGAGGGAACCATCTCCACCGTGATTGTCCCAGTATACCCCGAATACTAAGGGACTGGTCCCCTCGTTTGCACAGTTCGGAAGCGTCAACCTCTGACAACCAGGTTGAATGCTTACCGTCGACCAGCGAAAGTGAAGGTTCTAGACGACGAAGGGGAATGAGATTCCCCTGCGAACTGTGTGAAGGCAATCACACCCTCCGCCATTGTCCCTTTTTAGATGAAGCAAAGAGAGTTTTGGAAGATCAACCGGTGGCACCGTTGCTACTTCCTCCTGGATATCAAAAACTCGCGCCAAGTCCTTCGTTGGTTGAAAATACAGCTGCCCCGGTCATAGGGCCAGCTGAAGTGTCAGTCACTGAAAGTGAACCTACTGAATCCGGACCGGACGAAAGTTCAAAGGTCGAAACGGCAGTTGACCCGGTTCTCCCTTCAGAAGTTTCATCTTCAAATACCACAGTCACTGAGGATTCATCTTCAGTTGACACCCCTACCGAAGAGAGTAAGGATGACACCGTCCAGATTCTTTTCATCAACACCGATTCTGATGAGCATCTGGGCAATGTGCCCACTCCTTTACCGCAGGAAGGAGCATCGTCAGGATCATATCTGGCCGTATATTCGGTCCCACCACCAAGCAACCTGGTTGTGTCCTTTGATTGGAACCAACTAGGCAGACCCCGGTTACTAGCCAGTATAGCATTTAGAATTATAGTCCAAATATACAAAATGGTGATGGCTGGAACTATCATTGATGAAGGGGCATCTGTGAGTATCCTGTCCTCTATTGTTTGGAAAGCACTGGGTTGCCCGACGCTTTTGCCCGAGACAAGGAATCTCTCGGGTTTTGACAAAGGAACCAGTCGACCATTAGGGATTCTACCTAATGTGCCTATTACCTTGAAAGGGAAGGCTGTTAAGATGAACTTGATGGTCGTCCAAGGACCCTTGGATTATAACCTACTCCTTGGACGAGACTACATATATTGCATGGAAGCAATAGTCTCCTCACTCTTTCGAATAATGTGTTTTCCATACGAAGGAAGAATGGTCAAGCTCGTAGACCAGCTTTCACTTCCGGGATCACGCATTGCAAGTAGTCACATACCTATCCTGAATGGTCTATTTGATCAAGAAAGGTCTCTACCTCCGGTTTTTCTTCCTGATGAGTGCGAGTGATTCGGGAAAGAAAGGCTGGAACCCAGGGGGCATGCATCCTGGTCTGCTCTGGAGGCAGAAAAAACCTTGGGTGTAAAGTAGAATTTCCGCGGGAGAATATGACTAGTCCGTACCCCGTCCCCCCCTTCATCTTCGTAAAACAGAAGGGCCGGCAAGAGCTCTCATGCAGAAGAAGGGGCAGTTAGGAATGGGGTTGTTCTGGAAAAAGATTCTTTTGTTAAAGTTATGTGGGAGGATGGGGGCCCGTTACTCACCTTTGTCTAAATAAGTAGGCTCTGCCAAAGAAGGGGATCCGTTTGCGGCAGCAAGTAGTAACCATCTTTGGATTAAAGGCAAGCCTCACCCATTAAAACAAATGTTTTAAAGGATAAGTAGGGGCAGCCTCCAAAGAAAGAGATTCTATTGCTGCAACAAATTGTAACCATCTTTGGGTAACCTAATGATAGACATCGCCGAAGAAAGAGTTTCATTTGCGGAAGCAAACGAAACCATTATTTGGGTAACCAGAAAGAGATAAACCTCACCCGTCGAAAACAAGGGTTTTTGACGGACAAGTAGGGGCAGCCTTGAAATTAGACTTACACCTGGGGGCATGCAAACCTCTTGGAATGCAAGCGCGGGCGGCTTTTTAGTTTTAGGTAGGACTAACCCCGCTAACCCGTAGATAAGTCGATACCCGGCTTGCACAAAGAGAGGATATGGAGCAATACGTAGGGAGATGAAGCTCTTTAAAAAATAGCGATCTTCCATGAGACCTTCCTGCTTTATGACTGGTAAAAACGAGCAGTTTTGGCAAAGTTCATGCTCGTTAAAAAATAAACGCAAGATCCGAGCAGTTTTAATGCGGAAATTCATGCTCGTTAAAAAATAAACATAAGCATGTGAGCAAGCTTTCCCCAGAGTTCAAGCTCATCCAGAAAAAATGAACCGGTAAATAACCATTTGAGACCGTAAATTCATCAGCCATAAAAGCCTTGGTCGTGTTTGTGCACCGTCACCTCCACTTTTCATTTGGCCGATCATTCACATCCACTTGATTGTTTTCCTATTTTGAGGAACAGCTGCGAAGAGTGATCCCACCTAGCCATCCTTGTAATACTGCCGTGATTGGAAAATTCCAACCTGTACCTGGAATCTGCTACTATCCCTGTTTATCACTCGTTCCTCAAAATACGAGTCTTCTTTGAGCTCTTTTCACTGACTCGTAAAAAATGAAAAGTTTGCCGAGTTTTGGCCTTCCATCTCGTTAAAAGGACCGAAAGAGCTATCCCTCCTCTAGATTTTAATCCTTTTGGACCTGAGGGATTATTGCACAAAAAGATCGAGCACTTATCTAGTTCGGCTCAATAAAGCTATCGAACATTCATCCCTTCTGTATTGTTTTATACTTTTTCGGACTTAAGGGATTAGATGACGAAAAAGGACCCCTGGAGTCCACTTTATGTACCCTTTTCAGACTCTCTAAAAATGAAAAGGACCGAGTTGTCTTTGTCGCTGGGCTCGTTAAAAATATTAGATAGCGACAAACTTGTCTTTAGACGAGAATGAGTTTCCCTATCGCTAGGCTCGTTAAAACATAGCGATGGGCTTGCCCGAAGGGCAGGTTATAGAACAAGCATATGTTATCCTCCTCAAGCTTGACAAAAATAAAGAGGTACTGGTCAGAAATGACTGGGGAAAAATTGGGAGAACCTCAAAGCTTAATGGTAGCAAGTCACTCTTGAACATGACACTTTTGCCTCCGTAAATATCGGGTTGGGTTATTATCATTCACCGGTCCCTTCACCATGGTCTCGCCATACCATCCATACATGGGGTAATGCTACCGATCCATCACATCTGTGTCGTTATATGTTCCAGAGATGTCATTCAGAAAGTGTCAACCGGGTCCCATCCACTACCGTACATCATCTTTCATCCTTCCATGACCGCCACCCTGAATCATATTTCACAGATCGTTTTCACCATCATCACTAGCTTCGTTCCGTGTCACTGATGTGGGATTCATTAAGGCCCTCCTTTGACGGATCACTTCTTGTCGACATCAGCTCATTATCCAAGAAGTTGATCTAGGGACACCCCCTCAGTACTTTGAAGCTTGCATGCCTCAATGGCAAGTTTCTCACTCCCGGCGATAGGTATACATTAATGACCTTCGACCAGGAGACTTTGCGTGGTGTTCGATGTCAGATCCTATATTCACACCACGTGAATTGTGCTGCAATACCTTGAGGGTCATCATCATTATCGGTGATTCCTCTCGCGCTTGTTAACAGTTTACATTATTGACTGGTAATCAAGCGATGTCTTTCCGTGTTCGA
The DNA here is from genome assembly GCA_031772625.1 of Pinus tabuliformis. Lineage (NCBI taxonomy): Eukaryota > Viridiplantae > Streptophyta > Pinopsida > Pinales > Pinaceae > Pinus > Pinus tabuliformis. The sequence goes on along the minus strand of CM062810.1, from coordinate 620,396,614 downwards.
CTTCAAGAAATTCTCACATGGATCGACTTGTACTAGAGTGAAGATCGGACAAGTTTGAAGACCCCGGATCTAGTTTCATCCATCCGGGCTGCGATATATATTCAGGAGATAAAAACATAGACATGTGCAGCAGATGATCATCCTACTAAAAGGATGATAATTAAAAGCAGAGAATTATCAGTCTATTATCAGACGATCGTCTATTTATAAAGCTGAGCATGGAAATGCCCGCATCAGCTAGACCATGAAAAGAAAGTATGAAAAGATAATGTTTTGTATTGTATTTTGTTACAGGTCACCTCCCGACGATTGAATGAACTTCGGATCCTCCTAATAAATCATTTCACCCGATAAATGACCTCATACTTTAGGGGGCAACTGTTATAGACATTTTTGTGCCTTACAGCATAGAGCATGAAATGTCAATAATCTAAGGGATCCAAAGTCCCTAAACATGTTGTTCTTACCCTTAGAGGAACAAGGTCAACAAACCACAGCACTGCAAATCAGTTCTCCACTGAAAAACACTCAAAAACAGGTCAATTTTGGATCAAAGCAGCTGCTCCACTAAGCATCTGCGCTGAATGTCAAAAGCTCTATGGTGTACCTGCGCTGCATAGCAAGTGCAACAAAGGCTACCTGCGTTGGGCGTACTTTGACATGTGGAGGAATATTTTCTCAATGTGCCAGTGCCCAGGAAGCTTCCAAAATGACACTTGGATCAGAAGATTCGCCTAATGATGAGTAAAGAGGTTCTAAAACTCCAAGTGGAAGGTAGAAACTCCGAGTGGACTCAAGGACTGAAGAACAACTGGAGTTGAAGAGGACAACAAGTCACACATCAAGCTGACTTATCTTCACTCCAAAACTCTATATAAGGATCTCATCCCATGGGATCTGGAGGCCGGAATTTAGTGCGAAGAATTGCTGTTGGTTTACAGTTGTGAGCATTGGGTGATTGCTTGAGGGAGGTGAAGAGGAGATTTCTTTCCGTCGGGAAGGTGATGCTGGATTGGACCTCTTACGGTTGTATCACCGCCTGAACCTTACTTCCATATATTAATAAAGCATTTGAGGTTCTTCTATTCGCATGTGTTTCAATGATGTATTGTCTTACTTGCGTATTTGATTTATGCTAATCCTTGAATCGATTATGAATGCATGCTTCTTGTAGTGTCCTTTCTTTCTCTTGTTTGCAGGATCTCGTGTAGCTGGGCCCGTGAAAAGACTTGGAGCTGGGAGCAAGCGGCAAATAGAGGAGATTGGATCGACCATTTGCGCAAGACATCGGTAAGTCAATCTCTTCCTTTCTTTTCTCGCATGTCATAAAGAAGTAACTTTAGATAGCTTTGCTTCAGCTGTTGCTAAGGAACTGTCACCCTTAGAGTGGGATAGGGTCATTCCGAGTTGGATACTTTCCCCCACAACAAAGATCCAGAAAAATGAACCCGAAGATCCAAAGGAGGAGGAGCGTCTCTTCCACTCCCAGATGTGGGTAAAGGGCTCCCCGATACAGTTCATTGTTGATAGCGGGAGTCAAAAGAACCTCATTTCGGCAGAGGTCGTGAAGCGGTTGGGCTTACCGACCACAGCACATCCACAACCATACACCATCGGGTGGCTCCACCAAGGACGAGATCTTCGCGTGAGCCGGCAGTGTCGCCTTCCATACAACATCAAGCGCTTCACGGATGAGGTATTGTGTGACATTGCTCCCCTTGAAGTTTGTGATGTATTACTAGGACAACCATACTTGTGGAAGCGACATGCTGTGTATGAATCAAGGCCCTGTGTTGTTATTATTACATTGGGAAATAAGTTGTTCAGGATACCAGAGGTAGCACCACCTGCCGCCATCTCTTTGATTACTGCAAAACAATGCAGTAAGATCATTTCCAAAACCAGGAAATTTGTTTTCCTGATGATACGCCCTCAAGGAAAGAAGAAGACAGTGGTCGCGGCCTCCAAACGGGGTCCCTCTGCACGACAACTACAGATGGACAAGGTTGTGGAGGAGTACGAGGACATATTCACCTCCCCGGCAGGGGTTCCTCTGCACTGTCAAGTCAAGCACTCCATCGATCTGACCCCAGGTGCGCCGCTACCCAATGGACCAATTTATCGGCGCTCCGTTCTGGAGAACGATGAAATCAAGAGGCAGATTCAGGAGCTCCTGCAGAAAGGTCACATCCGTCCCAGTTCATCGCCTTGTGGGAGCCCGATCGTGTTGGTACAGAAGAAGGATGGGACGTGGAGACTCTGTATTGACTATCGGGCGCTGAACAAGATCACTGTCCGTAATAGGTACCCGATCCCACGGATTGATGACCTCCTAGACCAACTAAAGGGAGCGAAATATTTCAGCAAGATCGATCTGAATTCAGGATATCACCAGGTACCAATCGAACCCTCCGATGTGTGGAAGACTGCCTTCAAATCCAAGGAGGGCCTCTTCGAATGGTTGGTCATGCCTTTCGGATTGACGAATGTTCCTGCAACCTTTATGAGGTTAATGGATGACATCTTGCGTCCATTCACCAACTCCTTTGTAGTAGTATACTTGGATGACATTATGATCTTCAGCCAGAGTTGGGAAGAGCACCTCCACCACATCCGACAGGTTCTCCAAACACTGCGGCAACACAAGCTATGTGCCAATTTGGAGAAATGCACTTTTGGCATGACCCAGGTTCAGTATCTGGGATACATCATTGATGAACAGGGGATGCATGTTGATCCAGCCAAGATCCAAGTCATTCGGGATTGGCCCTCTCCAACCACTCTAACAGAGCTCCGTAGCTTTCTAGGCCTTGCCAACTTCTACCGCAGGTTTTTGTTGGGGTTTTCTCATATTTCTTGGCCCTTAAGTCAAGTCACCAAGGGTGGGGCGAAAGCAAAATTATTTTGGTCTGAATCTCAACAGAAGGCATTCAGGGAGTTGAAGGATCGCCTCTGCACGGCACCAGTGCTCGCGTTACCAGATTTACAACAACCATTTGAGGTCGAGACAGATGCCTATGACTATGCTATTGGGGCAGTCCTTACTCAACATGGACATCCAGTGGCATGTCACTGTGAAACACTTTCAGACACAGTCCGAAAGTACCCCACTTATGATAAAGAGATGTATTCCATTGTACATGCCTGCTGACAATGGAAGCATTACATTTTGGGGAAGGAGACGGTCATCCACACAGACCACCGACCTCTGTAGTTCATACAGACCCAAGGGAAATTACAGAATGATCGCCATCAGAAGTGGTCTACATACCTGCAACAGTTTCACTTGAATATAAAGTATAAAAAGGGTAGCACCAATAATGTTACAGATTGCCTCAGTCGGCCACCGATCATGGCGCTAACCACCGTGCTCAACTCTTGTGGGCACGAGACTTATGATTGGCCACTTCTCTAGAAAAGCGACCCAGAATTCGGCCACACATACCAGACACTCTTGGAGGGTCGGCATGTTGCAGATTTTCACCTCCAGGATGCCCTATTATGCCACCTCGGTCACCTTTGTGTTCCTTCAAGTGAGCGTGCCAAGATGATTTGGGAAGCACACTACAGTCGGGCTGTTGGGCATTTCGGGGGTGAGAAAACAGTGGCAGTACTGCTAAATTATTTCTATTGGCCGAATCTTCGACAGGATGTTGGGAAGTACATCCGATCATGTACTGCCTGTGCCATTGCCAAACCGACCATTAAGAAGCATGGCCTCTATACCTCGTTGCCTACCCCTAGTCAACCTTGGGAATCCATCTCCATGGATTACATGTCAGGCCTTCCTCCCCCTAAGCATGGAAATGACTGTGTTTTTGTGGTCGTCGACAGGTTCTCGAAGATGGCCATTATGGTGGCCTGCAAGAAGAATATCACAGCAGAAGCCACTGCTAAACTCTTCTTTGAACGAGTGTGGGTGCACTTTGGGATCCCACAGTCTATCATCTCAGATCGGGACAGTCGGTTTCTCAGCACATTTTGGTCCAGTCTCTGGTCAATGCTGGACACCAAACTCACGAAGTCCACAGCCTTCCATCCTCAAACTGATGGCCGGACAGAGGTTGTCAACAAGATGATTGTGCACATTTTGTGCATGTATAACTCAAAGCATCCACGCACATGGGACGAGAGCCTCCCCTATGTTCAGCACAGCTACAACCGAGCTCTTCACAGCTCCACTGGCCATAGCCCTTTTCAGGTGGGTTTGGGATTCCAGCCACTATGCCCCATTGATGTGGCCATGCCACTTGCAGCTACTCACATGAATTCAGCCCATGTCCAGTCCGAAAAAGATAAGGCCACCAGCTTCATTGAGCGCATCCAACATATCCGCCAGCAGGTCCATGACATTCTTGAGAAATCAAATGCCAAGTACAAGCAGCGACATGATCAACATCGGGTGCCACACAAGTTTCAGGTGGGCGAAAAAGTCTGGTTGCATTTGCAAAAGGAACGCCTTACTGGAGCCTATCGAAAATTGAGACCACTCCGATATGGTCCTTACACCATTAATAAGGCTATGGGAGACAATGCATTTGAGCTCAGCATTCCCCCCTTCCTTGGCCTACACCCAGTGTTCAATGTAGACCACCTTCGGCCATACTTTCCACCATTGCTAGACACATCCGACATTACAGAAAAGCTCAAACCCGCAGAATTAAATCCCGACTGCATGGAACAAGCTGCAACTGATCGGATCATGGACACACAGATCAAGAACACTCACCAACAGAATATCCAACTGTATCGAGTTGTCAAAGCAGGCCAACTCGTTCAGCAGGGCAAGTGGCTCACCAGGGAACAAGTTCAGCAGAATTTTCCTCATCTCATGGAGGAGCTCAACGCAATGGGGACCATTGCTTCCTAAGGGGGGAGGAATGATCCAGGTGGATATTGGTGGCCACCTGCCAAGTCCACTTGGACCCCCACCATTGTCTTTCTCAGCATTTTCAGTTTCCTTAATTGTAGCACAACTTACTATTTTTAGCAGTTTCTCGGGTCCTGAACTTCCGGAGCCGTTTTGAGGCCCTAAACGGCGTTTTTTGGGGAATCCGGGGGGAATGGACCATGTTGCACGTTCCAACAATGATAGTGCTCGGATAGATCTTTCTAATGAGCTATTGTGCGCGTCAAACAGAGATCATATGCCAAAGTTACGACCCCGGGAAGTTGATGTACTAATTTACCCCAAACGGGGCCCACAGTTTGGCGTTTCATCTCCTAGGGTTAGGTTTTCGAATGTTAAGGGTTTTCCATTGTTTCTCAACAATAAATAGGCCTTCGAGCCTCATTGTAATACAGTTCAGAGGCATGTAGCCATCACATCTCTTCTCAGAGATAAGCTACCATCGCCCTAGCTGGTTTATTTCCATTTCTGGTTGTAAGCATATTTCAGTATTTTCCATTAATGAAATGAATTATTATTTCCGCTGCATCTTTATGTTTATGGTTATCTCTGTAATTTGTTGCGTTCCTGTTTAAATCCGGATCAAGCCTCCTGCTGCTACTCCAACGATGTTCGCTGGTATACCATCTGGCCCGGCAAATTGTCAACAACAAGCTGGAGTCCAATCAGAGACTGTTTCGACGACATGGTTAGTTCCTATTTCTTCATCCAGATTATCATCTGGTATTTCTTATGTTGAAACTCAACAAATTGATCCAATGTGTCTTCAAAGGCCAATCTACCCTTTAAGTACTGGATTGCCACCATATGGAGGGCAGTATGCCTTTTCATTGTTCCCCCCCGGAGAACAACCATATGGGAGTTTATAACAAAGTTTAGGTCAAACTGGAATTACATCCAGTGGATGGGTACTGATACTGCCTCAGCAACCAAGGGTTGCATATTCAATGCAACCAGTCCACCCTGTGTCGAATGTTGCCACTATACCTGGTATGGTGATTGCGTCGCAAGTGCAAGCGCTACCTGTTGTATGTCAACCCCAAGTTTCTCAGGTTGCCATACAATAGCCTCTCGTCTCGACAACTCAATCACAACATCCGGTTAGTGCCTCCTTATCTGGAGCGACTCAGGCTCAAACAAGTACTATGACTCCTCATCTTGGTCAATCATCCAGTATTGGACAACAGCAAATGGTCCAACAACCAGAGCTGGTTCAAACTCATCAACTCCCATTCCAGCAATCATATCGAGGACCTGAGCAACAAGTCTTTGTAAGTAATGGGCAATCGCATTTACAAAGCGATTACCAACAACCATATTATAATGGTTATGCCCATCAACCTTGTCAAAGTTGCCAGCATCAAATACATTATGTTGGTATGCAAAGACCCATGGCTCAGGCGATTCCATCTTATCCTAGGTATTCTTCGCCTAACCTGAATCAACAGTTGCCCTTTGTAGCAACTCTAGAATTACCAGACCTAAACCGGCTGACGAATGATCCAATTGCTTATGCCCCTTGGTGGCCAGCGATTCCGCATAAACTTCCATCGGACATTCCTAAATTTAATGGAAATCCAGGTGAAGACCCATCGAATCACGTGATGACATTTCATCTGTGGTGTTCATCAAACACCCTAAACGATGATTCGATAAGGCTTCGCCTTTTTCAGAGGACATTAAAGGGTCCAGCGGCTAAATGGTATATTGAATTACCTAGAGCTTCGTTCGACAATTTAAGCTCCCTAGCCACGACTTTCTTAACCCATTTTCAATTACCCATAAGGTATGAAACGGGAACGGAACTCCTAACCAACTTCAAACAGACAACGGCCACTCACATATCTGATCATATACATGAGTGACGACGTCGTCGTAGGATGGTAAAAACGTACGTTCCCGATCAGCTATTAGCTGAATGGTTTATCAAGTCATTACTTCCTGCCATCACAGAAGATGTGGCAAAGGGGGGAGTCGTAACGGAAGAGCAAGTCATCGCTCGTGCGCAATATCTGGACTTGGTTTACACTCAGTCCGGCACGCTCGACGACAAAATACCTGATGCCCCTAGACTGGAATTCTCAATTCCTCCTCCTCCTAAATCAAACAATGACTCTCATGCCGGCGATGGCGTGATTGGCACAACAAACATGAAATCGACAAAGGCTATATCTCAAAAAGCCCGTAAGATTTCCGGTCTAAATGCAAATGAGGAACTTCTTGTCTCGGAAGTAAGTGCCGTGTCGAACGACAAGGGAAAAAAACTGAAGCAACCAGGGGGCAAGAAGAAAAAGAAAGGGAGAAAAAGGAAACCCCCTGCGGGGTGTCATATATGTGATGAGGATCATTGGACAACAGATTGTCCATACAAAGCTAAGCTTAAAAGATTATTTAAGAGTTTGAAAACCTCAGCTGTGTTGACTGATCCATTTCCAAGCCCGGGAACCGAACTGGTTGCTAATCAAAATGCTTCCCGATCCCAAGTGCTTATGTTGTCTGTATCAAAGCAGCAAAATGATGCTTTGACGAGGAATAAAGATTACAGGAATCCAAAGCTGTCGAACAACAAGGCTAATGAACAACCTAGTAGTTCGACAACAACTTTGACCGAAGTTGTGTCACCCATCGTTCCTGAGCCAATGATAAAGTCGCAAAAGGGAACAATACACAAATCGACATTTAATCCTTGTGCGAAAATAGCACAGATAGAGGACCTGGCCCAATCGCCGTCCGCTATGTCGACACTTGAGGTACCGCAAAATTTCTTCTCCCAAGAGCAAGCTTTATTATCAGCAATAGCTGGGATTGACCCAATGGATTCCAATCTTGTGGCCTTTGATCATAAAGGATATGACCCTCAATTACCAGCTCAACTAGCTTTCCTTATTCAAGTGAAAGCCCTCAACAAAACTGTTCATCGAACAATTATTGATGAGGGGGCATCTACATGCATTATGTCGATGAGTTGCTGGAAAACTTTAGGATCTCCAACCTTGTCGCGATCTTCGACGACATTAAAAGCATTCGACGGAAGGACATATACCCCATATGGTATCCTAAGTAACTTGAAAGTTGAACTAGGAGGGAAAACAGTAGAAATAGATGTTGAAGTCATCGATGGGAATCTTGATTACAACATCCTACTAGGAAGACCATGGATCTATGCCATGGCCGCAGTTGTGTCGACCTACTTCAGGAAGATTGCATTTCCCTTCCAAGGAGGAATTACAATCATCGACCAACAAACTTTTCTCCCCAACAGTTCACAAGTTACGGGAAGCATTCCAATGATCCATGGAAGCAATGATTCGCTCCAAAATATCGGAGTAGGTCTCCTAAAAGACCCTGCTTTAATGGGTACTTTTGCCCTACCGCCTCCAAGTAATCTGGCGGAAGTGGCCACAGTGGAATATGAAACCTTCTACATCTAATGAATTTGGACTCCGAGGACGGTTCTTATCTCGTGTCAACCTCGTTAAAAAATGGAACAAGGAGTCATGAGGATAGTTCTTTTACAGTGTCAACCTCATTAAAAAATGAAACAAATCCCCTTTTCAAATCTAAAAGGTAAACCTTCATTCCAACCACCAAGTTGAATACAATGAAGCTTGGGGGGCATGCACCTTGATTTGCGTTATTATGCTGGGGGCATGCAAACTTATCAACAAGCAGTTTTAGCATAAAGTTCATGCTCGTTAAAAAATAAATGCAAGATCCGAGCAGTTTTAACGTAGAATTCATGCTCATTAAAAAATAAACATAAGCTTGAGCAGTGTTTTGGCGCATTCAAGCTCATTAAAAAATGAGCCCATCCCGGTAAATAACCATTGAGTATGTGACTTGATCAACCGTAAAAGCCTTGGTCGTGTTTGCACCGTCACCTCCACTTTTTCATTTGGCCAATCGTTTACCTCCATTTGATTGTTTACCCATTTTGAGGAACAGCTGCGAAGAGTGATTTCACCTAGCCATCCTTGTGACACTGTCGTGATTGGAAAATTCCAACCTGTACCTGGAATCAGCTGCTAACCCTGTTCATCACTCGTTCCTCAAAAGACTAGTCTTCTTTAAGCTCTTTTCAAATGACTCGTAAAATATGAAAAGATTGCCGAGTTTTGTCCTTCAAGCTCGTTAAAACGACCGGAAGAGCTATCCCTCCTCTAGATTTTAATCTTTTTGGACCTGAGGGATTATTGCACAAAAAGATCGAGCGCTTGTTTTGTTCGACTCGTTAAAACTATCGAAAATTCATCCCTTCTGTATTGTTTTATACTTTTTCGGACTTAAGGGATTAGATGACGAAAAAAGGAATTTTGGAGTTAACTTTATGTACCTTTTCAGACTCTCTAAAAATGAAAAGGACCGAGTTTTCCTTGTCGTTAGACTCGTTAAAATCACTAAATAGCGACAAACTTGTCCTTAGACGAGAACGAGTTTCACTATCGCTAGGCTCGTTAAAACATAGCGATGGGCTTGCCCAAAGGGCAGGTTATAGAACAAGCATATGTTATCCTCCTCAAGTTTGACAAAAATAAAGAGGTACTGGTCCGCAATGACTGGGGAAAAATTGGGAAAAAATCAAGAAAACTTTGATGGTAGCAGGTCGCTCTTGAACATGACACTTTTCCTCCGTACCACAATCAGGTTGGGTTGTTTCATTCACCGGTCACATCACCATGGTCTCGCCATACCATCCATACTTGGGGTAATGCTACCAATCCATCGCATCAGTGTCGCCATATGTTCAAGAGAAGTCGTTCAGAAAGAGTCAACCGGGTCCCATCCACTGCCATACATTATCATTCATCCATTCATGACCACCACCCTGAATCATATGTCACAGATCGTTTTCACCTCCATTAAAGTCATTAGCTCCGTTCCGTGTCACTAATGTGGGATTCATTAAGGCCCTCCTTTGACAGATCGCTTCTTGTCGACATCAACTCATTATCCAAGAAGTTGATCTAGGAACAACCCCTTCAGTACTTTGAAGCTTGCATGCCCCAATGGCAAGTTTCTCACTTCCGGCGACAGGTATACATCAATGACCTTCGACCAGAAGATTTTTCGTGGTGTTCGATGCCAAGTCCTTTATTCACACCACGTGAATTGTACTGCAGTACCTTGAGGGTCATTATCATTATCGGTGATTCCTCTCGCGCTTGTTAACGGTTTACATCATTGACCGGTAATCAAGCGATGTCTTTCCATGTTCAACTTCAGCGCAATTCTCACATGGATCGACTGGTACTTAGAGTGAAGATCGAAAGAGTTTGAAGACCCCAGATCTAGTTTCATCCATCCGGGCTGCGATATATATTCAGGAAAAATAAAGACATTTGACATGTACATCATTGCAGCAGATGATCATCCTACTCAAAGGATGATAATTTCGCCAAAATTATCAGTCTACCATCAGACAGTCGTCTGTTCTATGTACAAAAATGAATTTATAAAGTTGAGCATGGGAATGCCCGCCTCAGCTAGGTCATGAAAGCAGTATGAATTATAATGTATTGTATTGTATTTTATTGTATTTCACCCGATAAACGACCTCATACTTTAGGGGGCAACTGTTATAGACATTTTTGTGCCTTACAGCATTGAGCATGAAATGTCCATAATCAAGGGCTCCAAAGTCCCTAAACATGTTGTTCCTACCCCTAGAGGAACAAGGCCAACAAACCACAGCAATTCACAGAAGTTCTCCACCTGAAAACACTCAAAAACAAGCCAATTCTGGATCACGTCAACTGCTCCACTCAGCATCTGCACTGAATGTCAACTGCTCCACTGTCTACCTGCATTGAATGTCAACTGCAACAAAGGCTACCTGCGTTGAGCGTAACTGGACAAGTGGCAGGCTCATTTCTCAATGTGTCAATGCTCAGGAAGCTTCCAAAATGACACTTGCATCAGGGAATTCGACTGGTGATGAGTAAGAGGTTCCAAATCTCCAAGTGGAAGCAAGAACCTCCAAGTGGACTCAAGAGCTGAGAGAGGGAGAGGACACTAGTCAGATCTCAAGCTGACTCATCCTCTCTCCAAAACATCTATATATGGATCTCTCCTCCATGAGATCTAGAGGCTGGAATCTTGTTATTGCAAAGAATTGATGTTGGTTTGAGGTTGGATCATTGGATGCTTAATTCTTTGAAGGGAGCTGAAGAAGGAATTCCATTCTGCTGGGAAGGAGATGCTGGATTGGAGCCCTATGGGTTGTATCTCTTCCTGAACCCTGTTACTTATCAATAAAGTTATCTTGGTTTGCTCCTATATGCTAGTGTATTTTGTATGATTGCATTAGTGTATTTGATTTACTTCTAATCCTGAATCATTTATGAATATGAATATTTTCCTTTATTTGGTGTTCTTCTCTTGTCACAAGTAGTTGTTCTCTTGTCACGGGTAGTTGTTCTCTTGTGATCTTGTGGGAATCAAGTAGTTGTTCTCTTGAGCAGGCAAGGAGGCAAGTACCTGTGGACACCCAAGGAGAAGAGGATTTAGATCGAGGGACAACCGGAAGACAACGGTAAGTCTACCGATCTCCCCTCTTTCACATTTCATAAAGGAAGAAATCATAATAGCTGTATCTGTTTGTTGCTAAGGTGCTGTCACACCTTAGGTGGATAGGATCGTCCTGCATAGGCATTTTTCCCCACAACACATGGGGATGATTTTATGCTTATTTTCCATCTTGAGCTGAATTAGAGACCACTACAGTGTAGGTCTCCCCATCCTTTCTCATGTATATTTCGGTAGACCATTCGCATTGGATGTCAGATTCAACATGACCTGATCCATTTCATAATCACCTATTTGCGCTATTAGACGTATCTCTTTCCTCATTCGTGCCTTACGCGTATTGATTTTTATGATCGTGTGTTGCTCTGAAGGAGTCTTTTCCTTATTTCCACACTTGTCTATTAGGTCATGCAATCCTTCCACAACCTTCCTATTGCGTAGCCACGTTATGTAGGTCTCCAAAAATGTAGTGAGTATAGAAGAACCAACCTTTGTTGGCACATTGGTTTCTTGCATCTTGTCCTGGCTTCCTGAGGTGGGGGCCTCAGCAAAGCTCTTCTTGGCTTCCATGAATGTTTCCTTAGTGTGATTAAGATCAAATCCGACTTATTTCTCCAGAGCTTTGCGGACCCATCCATATTCTTCAGGCTTCTTACCCTTATTGGCACAATTCATCATACCGCTCCTTATTACAACATTAATGCTTTTGATCCTCCTCATGGGGCTCAGACCTCATCATTTATAAATTATTTGTAGGACGTTGAGGCTGCAGTTTCTTTTCTTGCATCTTATCTATTAACACTGGACATTATTCTGTGGCATGGTCAAACTATCTGCACTATTGATATGAAGGGTGTGTAGGTTTTAAGAAATCTCGCGCAAAGTGCCCTAGATATCTGTAGTTGTAGTAGATAATCTGACCACAACCTATACTAGGTCCTCCTCCTTGGCCTCTTCCTTAGGTCTGAAATCCTCCACGCGTTCCTTCGATGCTTTGATTTGGAGGCTGAGTCTCTGCTTTCATATGGTAAGTAGGGGTTCTTTCCATCATGAGTTCATAGCTTCGATAATGGTGCTCATCGTGGTCCACAGATAAGCAAAAATTACATAACAACTGCTAAGGTATTTGAACAAACTTTTGAAGCAAGTGGCAGTTATCCTTCGCATGTTGTCCAGTGACTTGACAAATGGCACACCATAGTGCAACTCCCGTGCTAGGCCCAGCTGGAGCCTATAGCTTCAGGGGAATTGGCCCCCCTCCTATAATATAATTCACGTATAAGGGGCAACGATCCTTATCATGCCCATGGCCCTTGCACTTCAGACACCAAAAATTTGTGCGCATGTCTGGCTTAGTCTCCTTGTCTTTCTTTAGACTTTATAATTCCAAGTGTAGGCTTGTTAACTAAGAGTGGATATGTTGTACCCCTAGGTTTTTATCCTGAATAGGTGATGTGTGCAACCTCATCATGATCTCCAAGGCTTATTCTTGTGCTGCTATCTTATGTTGTGACAGAGAAATTCTCATATGGGGCAAAAGCGATGTGATAAACTAGTCGTGATGATGGCTATATGAGATCTACATGTTAGCCTGTCTAATCTAGCACTTCAACCTCTTATCAAAGTCCCAAGGCATCTCCTTAACCTTCATCATGATCTCTTTAAATTCAATCACTGACTACAAGTCATATTTAATCTTACTAAACTCTTTGTTCAAAGTCGTTTGAGTTTCTGCTGGCGATGCAGGAGGATTGTCAGCACAATACTTAATGTACTAGGTTAGCACCCAATCCTGCAAGGCGGTAACCAACTGTGCCTTCTTTATATTATCATATGTGATTTACTGTGTTATCCAAATAATGTTCACCACAAACCAAAATTTCTCTGGATCTTCATTTCCTATGCTCTTGAAAATTGGCATCTTCATTGTCTTTTCCATTTTTAATGGAGGTGGTGGAGGTGGAGGTATAGGTGAAGGAGTATGTGGTGGCGGTGAGGGTGGAGGTGAAGTGGAGGGATGATGTGTTCTAGGAATACCCTAAGTTATTAGCTAAACAACATGTCGCAACGTAGTCTGCACCACCCCTTTGTTGTCACTCAAAGGAGGTCCAATCAGTGGGCTATACTCTAGTTCTAAGCTTTCATTATTTCTAAAAGCTCTTTTGCTCCACGTAGCTTGGAACATCAAGATAATGGCATTACCCACTTTTCACATAATAGAATTTTAATCCAAGTATTCAATGACCTTAAATACTTACCTTGCGGTCCCTTGAAGAATCATCGTTATATCTTACCGAGGTGTCAACTGCAAATTATGTAAGAAATCCTCCCAGAATTCAATCAAGCCAATGATCGCTAGCCCATGCAATCTTGTTTTTAGAGGTCGCTAGTTGTCGCACCAATTCTGGAGTCCACAGTATAGTAATATCGAACCTCCAACTTCCTTGACTGTCTGTCAGCTTAGCTAACCACTCACATAGTTCAATTGGGAAAGTGCGGAAGAAGATTTAATGTACCTCTATACACAAATATCTATTCAACCAATCCTCCTTCAAAAGGCACAGATTCCTATTTTATTGAGCCACAAACTCGTGAATATTCTGATCTAACCATTTTACAATCTCTTTCTTAGTCAGATTCCAATGATGTGACATCACACCTCTTTAAGCAGATCTTGGTCTTGACAACGGAACCATTTGTTGGCTTAGGGTGTCCTGACCCAGGTTGAGAGTTGGTTGTGCCAACCAACAAAACCCTATGCCTCTGGCCATTTTGGTAACAACCCAGGTAGCGGAGGCTGCAATATCACCCGAAGTAGTTTGGGGGATGCAAGAACCAAGTTTCTGCATCCGAAGACTAGTGTGATTCCTTCGAGCACCTTGGATCTACCTTCGCACAGATCGATAGACTTCTAGGGCCTGTTATTTTTAATAGGTTAAAGTGGCCTTCAGACCTTCACATAGGTCCACGATCAGTCCTTGTGGTCCTTAAACAATTTATTTACATACTTTCGCGCATCAAAAAGTAGCCTTAGATTGGAGTTCGCATAGATCTACTTCATTCATTAGAAAACATAAGAGAAGTGGTCTAAAACTTTGTGAAAATGGCTAAGCATTCATTTCATACATTATTAAGATAGACTCAATGAATTCGCATATCATTCAATCATTATTTCATAAAACATGGCATTAATTGGCAACATATAATGTAAACAAATACAAATGGAAATACTTAGTAATTCTTTGGAAAACTAACTTTATTGATCTTTGATTCACTGATTACAAACTCTTCTTAACTTGCACACATTGTTGCAGGGTTCTGCGTACTCAACTATGGACTCTACCCAGGTCTCCTGTGCACTCAGCTGCAAGAGCCTTCCCTTCTCTATCTAAGCGCAGGAAGCATAACCTTCCTGCCTTAGCTATTTCACAAGACAACTAACTCTTCAATGTCCTCAATTCTCTATCAAAACCTCTATCTTAACTTATTTCTAAGACTCGCTAAGTCTCAACTATTTATAGACTTTTCAATACAATGCCATGGTCGATGAACCATGGGTGAATCTAAAAACTGCCTCAAAACTTTACCGAAAATAGGGGGCTAACCCCCTGTGACTCTTATTCATCTATGCACTTCACATCCACATATCACGGAGACTTTACATCTTTTACAAAATTGTATACAAAATTTTCATTAGCTAACCCCAAATTGACCCAGGTGACCCCATCCCAACATTTGTAAAACATAACATCATAACTAAATGAATTAAAAACCACATGCACATGAATAATGTACAAAAATAAGCAATGACATGATATCATGTGGCTCTTGTTTGAAAATATAAACACAAAAATTCACATATTTCCCCAACATATATCTTGTCTTTGTGAAATTGTTTCATTATAACATTAATAAATATTTGTTATGCTACAATGGATTTCCATATTGGCTCCATGATATCCTAGGGATAATTTTTCGAACAGAAAACATGCCATTTAAGGTATGGATATATTTCATAAATTTATCATTGAAATCGTCATTATTTTAATTTCTTCAAATTTCATATATAAATTTCACACTATATTCGTGGGTGCAGATAGAGATGTAGAGGTTTACAACCATGATTGTAAATATGATGAGAAAATAGGATCTCTTTATGTTAGGTTCCAACCATAACCCCCTTATTTATGTAATAGGATCGAGTCATAGTTAAAGTTATGTTAAGAGTTAATAAAGCCCATATTAATAATTGTAAGTGGTTGACCCGCATTTAAAGAAGGGACCACAGTTCATTGCAAATGGGCCATGGTATTAGATAGATGGTATTAATAAGAACCATGGTATTGAGCCATGGTATTGCATGTATGAATCCTATAAAAGGATAGAGACTCCCTTCGAGTAGCATTGTGTCTTATTTTGTAATTGAGCCCAGCTCTATTGGAGGTTGCCCCCTTGAACAGGCAAGTGAACATTGCTTTCCTTTCTGAATAATAAAATACGTGTTGTTATTTCTTATTGTTCTATGTTATGGGTACATTTCTTCGCATATTTGGTATTTTGGTATCTTCTTGTAGGTCAAGAGCATAACAAGTGGTATCAGAGCACTTTCGAGGCCCAGTGGGATCTCCATTCTTAGCAAAAAAAAAAATTGGCTAGAGACATGTTCTGGCGTCTTTAAACCACAGGATCTATCATTGAGCGCATAAACCTATGGATTTGGGGAGGCATGCATGTAGGAAATACAAGAGGTGGTCATGCTTGTTGGACTCCCTTGTAACCCCTGTGGGTATCCCTTCGGGTAGTAGCGCATTAGACAAAACCACGCATGAACTTTCTTCCAAGTACCCTCTGGGTATATTGGAAGACACCTAGGCTCTCTTGAAACCTCACCATAGATAAATCGTCGGTCGTCTTGCTGCTACAATACACCGAGAACAACACTCGGGGAGATTATTCGTGTGTACGGTAGAGTAGTCGGGTTGTACGGCTAGGGGTACAGTTGATCCTCCTTGTTTAGTGCCCTAAAAGATTGGGCCGAGTACTACTATCAGACCCTTATGTATATTGCGATCTGTAGCACCTGACACTCCTTGAGACCATAGTTCCCTTGTCTCTCTCTAGATCATGTATCATCGTTTCTAGATCAGCTCTATCTGGTGGGGTTCTATCGTGGTCACAACAATCAGTTCCACCATTCAGATCTCTCATATCTTCCATTCAGATCTATCAGATCCACCAATCAGATCTATCAGATCTGCCATTCAGATCTAGCAGCAGGGATTTGATCACTCCCACATTCCTACTCATACTCTACAGTTGAGGGTTAGCCAAAAGATCAGACTATTTGTGTGGTCCCCTATACTTGGGCGTGATTCTCGTAGCACATTAGGAAGAATTGACCTTTCTGGGATTTAGCTACTACAGTATTCTATAGTCCAAGAAAAAAAAGTCTCAGACCCTCCAGGGACGCTTATAGGATACTTAGCCCATAAGAATCAAGTTGATGAGCTGAGCAAGGTGGTACCATTCACTTGTTAGCGTCAAAAATTTCGGGTGGTCCCAAATTTGAAGTGCACTGGATTGGTGCATGCTACAAACCAGAGCTCAAGCTATGGCCAATGAGAAGATCGACACCCATGAACAAAAGTTGGATGCAGTATTGTCGTCGCTTAATACCTTAGCTGACACACCCACAAAGGGCAAGTTGGAGGAACACTCGGAGGCATATGCTTTCAATGAAAACATTGAGGGCGAGTCTAGCCATTCTCTTCACCTCTTCGGCAACCACCAACATTCCTAGATGCGACCACCCAAGTTGGACATGTATAAATTTGATGGCTCTCATCCGGCCACATGGCTAGCACAAATGGAGCAATATTTCACACTGAATCACATCAGAGATGATACAACTCAGCTTAGTGTGGGTAGCATGTACTTGGACAATGAAAGATGGCAATGCTGGTAATGGCATCAATGTTGCTATGGAAGGCCCGTGACTTGTTAGACCTTCTCAAAAGCTCAGATCACTTTGACCATGAATCTAATTTTTTGGGTCGTGTCACTAAGCTTTGACAGAAAAGAATAGTGAACGAATATGTTACAGCGTTTGAAGCCTTAGCCTTCCGCACAGGAGGTCTACATGATCAATTCTACTTGGAATGTTTTGTCAGTGGTCTCAAAGAAGCCATACAAGCCCACGTCCGACTGCAACACCCAACCTCATGGCTGGATTTTTGCAAGATAGCTCGGGAAGTAGAATGTGTGTTAGCAGCCCATTCCAATCGCCCAAATTTCATAGCCAAGGGTTGCCCACCCAGGCTCAAAGCACTACCCAAATGCTCAAGGTTCAAAAGGTGTCACTAGTGGAAATGGAGGAAAGAAGAAAGCAAGGATTGTGTTACTATTGTGATGAGAAATACTCCCTCGAGTATAAATGCAAGGAGCCAAAATTCTTTCAAATTGATGCTACTAATCATAGTTCATCCGAGGAAGATCCACCACTTGATGAACCAAAGGAGGAAGATGAGGACAACTAGCCAGAAAATGTACCTGAAGAACCAATTATCTCGCTTCATGCCTTCGCAGGGATCTTTTCTCCCCAAAATCTCAAAATCCAAGGGTTTATTAAGCATCGCCCTGTAATAGTCTTGATTGATAGTGGCAGTACACATAACTTTATCCATCAAAGAGTCACAAAAGTAGTGCATTGTTTTGTCAGAGTAGTCTCTAACTTCCAGGTCCAAATTGATGATGGGGGGATAATGAAATGTCAAGGCCATTGTGAAAATGTCAAACTTCAAATGGGGGATTATCAGTTAAAGACCCACATGTTTGCCATACACATGGGAGGGTGTGACATTGTCTTGGGTGTTGAATGTCTCCGCACACTTGGCCCAATCACAATGGATTTCCAGGAGTTATATATGAGCTTTAAGCAGAACAACCACACACATACCCTCCGTAGATTCCATGTGGGTGATCCCTCTATCATCAGCTCGCATAGGATGGAAAAATTGTTAAAAAAAGGGTCACCATGGAGTTACAGCCTAATTTAATGCCATCCAGGCCTTCAAACCCACTTCTCTTCATATTCATCCTGAGATGCAATAGATCTTAAACACCCATCTTCCAGTCTTTGACAAGCCTCATGAGCTTCCACCCTCTAGAGGGGAATGTGATCATAGCATTACTTTGGTCCCAGGGGCCCAACCACCAAATGTGCACCCATATAGATATCTGTTCACCCAAAAGAATGAAATTTAGAAAACCATCAAGGAACTCTTGGAAGCAGGCATCATTCATCCTAGCATTAGTCCTTATTCATCACATGTGGTCATGGTGCTCAATAAAGATGGGGAATGGTGTATGTGTCCAAACTTCAAGGCCCTCAACAAGTTGATGGTCAAAGATAAATCTCCCATCCCGGTTTTCGATGATTTGCTGGATGAACTAAATGGGGCTCAATTCTTTACTAAGCTCAACCTTCGCTTGGGCTATCACCAAATTTGGATGAAAGAAGTAGACATTCCAAAGACTACTTTCTGAACTCATGAAGGCCATTATGAGTTCCTGGTCATGCAATTTGGTCTTTGTAATGCCCCATCCACTTTTCAGAGCCTCATGAACGACCTACTCAAACCATATCTTCGAAAACTTGTCCTTGTTTTCTTTGATGACATCCTCATCTACAGCTGCAACTGGGCAACACATCTTCAGCATGTACATCTTCTTTTACAACTACTCCAGAAAAATAAATTATTTGTCAAGATGTCCAAGTGCTCTTTTGGCATGGAGGAAGTTGAGTATTTGGGCCACATTGTGGGGTGTGAAGGTGTCAGGGTGGACCTCAAAAAGATCCAGGCAATGCAGGAGTGGCCTCAACCAAAGACCTTGAAGAGCTTGAGAGGATTTTTGGGTCTCACGGGCTACTATCGCAAATTTGTCCACAATTATGGTCGCATTGCTAGACCCCTCGCTCACCTCCTCAAGAAAAATTCATTTCTCTGGAATGATGAAGCACAACAGGAATTTATAGCTCTCAAACATGCCATGTGTTCCACTCCCGTATTAGCACTACCCGACTTCACCAAATCTTTTGTGATTGAATGTGATGCTTCAGGTATGGGTATTGGGGTGGTCTTAATGCAGGAAGGTCGACCCTTGGCCTTCACTAGCCAACAACTAAGTGGGAAAAATCTGGGACAATCTACCTATGAGAAGGAGATGATGGCCATCTTACATGCAGTAGATACCTGACGACCTTACTTATTGGGGTGGCGTTTCAAAATCCGCACAGACCATCAAAGCCTTAAATATTTTTTGGAGCAACACCTATCCTCACCACAACAAAATAAATGGCTCGCCAAAATGCTGGGATATGATTATGAGATAATCTATAAGAAAGGGCACAAAAATGTTGTATCAGATGCATTATCATGCCAATTTGAGGAGGAAAGCACCTTGCTGGCAATCTCCCTTCCCATTCCAGAATGGATTGCAGAGGCTCGCAAGGAATGGTTTTCACATCCTTTTCTCTCCCAACTCATTAATAAATTGCAGGTGGATCAAAATTCCACAAAGGGCTACTCTTGGCAAGATGAGGTTCTTCTCTACAAGGACAGAGTCGTGATATCACCAAAATCCACCCTCAAAAGTCGCATTTTGGCAGAGTTGCACTCATCTCCCATTGCAGGCCATTCAGGCTTTCAGAAGAATTATGCTCGCACTTGACGTTCATTCTTTTGGGCAGCCATGAAAAAGGACATTTTTACTTTTTTAGCTGAGTGTGACCTATGTCAGTGCAAAAAAGGAGAAACAGTAAAATCACGAGGCATATTATAGCCATTGCCCATCCCGACCTTAATCTGGACGGAGGCTTCTAAGGACTTCATTACGGGTCTTCCGATGTCAAGCAACAAGTCAGTCATCATGGTGGTTGTGGGCAAACTTTCTAAGTATGCTTATTTTGCACCCTACCCAACCCTTTACACTGACTTTGGTAGCTCAATATTTCATGGACTAGATCTTCAAATTGCATGGCATGCCCACTTCCATTGTGTCTGATCGTGACCTGATCTTCACAAGTAAGTTTTGGCAGTAACTCTTCAGGCTACAAGGTACCCAACTACAACTCAGTACTTCCTATCATCCCCAAACTGATGGTCAAACTGAAGCAGTCAACAAATGTCTGGAGACTTACCTTAGGTGTTTCACTTCAGAAAACCAACATCTATAGGTATAGTGGTTACCTCTAACCAAATGGTGGTATAACACCAACTATCATGCCACCACTAAAATGACTCCATATGAAGCAGTTTATGGTCAACTCCCTCCTTCTCCTACTTCTTATATCAAGGGATTCTCGAAGGTACAAGCAGTGGATCAACTCCTACAGAACCGCACAACCATGCTGGCCTACCTCAAAGAGAATCTCCATCAAGATCAAAACCACATGAAGCAACAGGCAGTTCAACATCATTCAGAATGCCAATTTCAAGAAGGGGATCAGGTATTTTTTAGGCTGCAACCATATAAGCAAACTTCACTCAAAGACAAGGGTTGTCAAAAATTATCTCCAAACCGGGAAAATTTTAAGAACCACCGTATATTTATATGTAAAATAAATGGGCTTGTTATCATCCCAAGAAAATCTCCTAGGTTGTATCTCAGAGATGCTCAGAAACATTACAAACTCAACTTAATGTTGGAAATGGATGAATGGAAGGAAAGATGCATATTCAAGCCAGATAACCACTTCTACTATGCTTAACTCGAGACATGGGTGAACACCCCCAGAATACAAGGCTTTAGACCACCAATTACTCACAGTTTGAGGATTAAGTGAATATGGAGAATACTAACTACACCAGCAGATGCACAAGACCATGTGTTGGCCGGCTGCAACCAGTAAAAGATTTACAAATGTATTTCCTAATGCACAAACAGGATGACAGCTTTCTGGCACTAAGTAAAAGAAACCTGCATAACACATTCAATAATACATACAAGATTCTAACACAGAGGTGGGATGACAACCCCTCAAATGCTAAATATCAAGAGCACATGAAAAATGCATAACAAGCACTGCCTAGAACAGAGAAGAAGTGGAAAGTGAACAATTAACAGCAAACGAAGCTTGTATTAGCTAAAAATGAAGACCAGACGCTGCAAGTATCAAAGTAGTTACAGTCTCCAGAAGTTGAACCTTACATCAAAACCAAAACCATCAAACTGATTACATTTGTGTTTTTGGGTATATATGGAGTTTCATTACAAAATGTTTTTCTATCCTATGCGTGGAGGGATCATGATGGATCACCAACCACATTAACTCTCTGATATGGGTCTTTGCTACATTATGCTTGTTTTAATGAATTAATTTGACATTCTCTGGTACTTTGTTGTACTTCTCGAGCAGGTGGAGTAAAATATGGATGAAATTCCATGCCTGATGAATGTTTTAACTGCCCGAGGCTTTCTACCTTTTTTTCCTTCAGCCATCCTGCTCTTGAATGAGGTAGTTGAAGAGTAACTGTGCTGGGTACAGGTAACTGGCCATCTTCGTCCATCGGGAACACATAACAGTGAAGGATGGCATACTACATGGCGGGTGGAAGATCTGGTCAACGGAGAGAGATCAGCCGTTGGATCAAGTAAATGGATGGCAACGATCTATTGGCAAGAAGATTTGAGTGGCGGTAGGAGAAAATAGATGAGAGCCATTGGATCGCAGTCGGACAGATCCGACGGCTATCGGGCGGAGAAGATGTGCGAAGGTTAAGAGCGGGGGACGGAGTATGGGCGGTAAGCGGTATTGGCCACACCACTTTTTGGAGGTGGGTGGTATTCGTATACAGGGAAGCGATGCAATAAGCAAGTGACGCGTGGTAGATGTGACGGGAGGGAAACCGTTTTTCCCCGTGGGTTAAAACGCGAGCAGTTTGCGGGATCGGGAGGTGCGAACGCCGCCCGATTGCGGGGGAAAGATAATTGGACGGTGATGTTTGAATATGCACATTATTTGACTGATGTGATAGGAAAAGCCGGAGAAAGCGCGGTTTCATGTGAACTTCGTCATATGATGGCCAGAACTTAGCTCTCGGTGGTCAGAGGAATAGTGGAATTGTATGGAGTTTCAGAGGTAAAATGGAGACAGTGGGTATGAAAATATAAGCAGGGGTGAAAGGAAATAATGAAGGCGACCGGTGTAGACCATTTTCTAAGCCCAAATAGCATGGGCATACCTATATTTGACCTTCAAATGCTGGAGCATATAGCAAAGCTAACACTGGCTCCTTCTGGGGATGAGATCCTCCCTGTGAGGTCTCAAGAACCTGCAGACCATTGCCTTTCTGAAGAAAACAAAATAGCAAAATTCCTAGTGTTCCATTGGGCATGGAGTCTGACTAATCCTACACTAAAAATGATAAAACAATAAATTTACAATCTTTAACGCCAAAAGACCTTAAACAACATATATTTTCAGAAAACACCCATTAATTGGGCCATCAAAAACAACTTCTCCCTCCATACTTTGCAGTATGAAGGTGTTGTTCCCTTGGATCTCAGAAATAATAAAATGCCCTGTCCAGGAAGCATCAAAATTTCCATGATTGGATTTCTTTTCCTTTAATGCATCCCATTTCATAACCAAGTGTCCAACCTGAAATTTATCTGATTTTGTCTTCCTGTCAAAAGCTTCCTTGATCTTTCTTTGATGTGCTGCAAACTTTTCAACCAGTTGTTCTCTAATTTGATGTACCTCTGCTAAATCAGTGATCCTTCGTGCCATATCTTCTTCCTCATTATGTTCTAGTTGCAGTGATTTTGCCACGGGGAGAGTTAACTAAATTGGGAATATAGCCTCAGTGCCATACACCAGCTTGAATGGAGAATTCCCTGTGGATTTCTTGATGGTCACTCTATCAGCCCACAGTGCATACTTGAGCTTAGAATCCCAGTTCTTCTTGTTTTCATCCAACAGTTTCTTAATTATCCTTACTAAACTCTTGTTGAAAGATTCTGCTAGACCATTTCCTTGAGGATAATAGGAAGTGGAATGAACCAATTTAATGCTCATTGAATTACACATTTCCACCAATTTTTTTGTTGTGAAAGTTGTTGCATTATCTGTGACTAATTTATGTGGACAACCAAATCTGGTAAAGATATTTTCTGTCAAGAACTTCATGACCACATTATGATCAGCCTTCCTGGTTGGGATTGCTTCAATCCACTTAGTGAAATAATTAGTAGCTACTAATATCCACCTGTGCTGGCCACTGGAATGTGGATTGATTTCTCCAATGAAATCCAAGCCCCACTGCTGAAAAGGTCCTTTTGCATGTATTGGTTTTAAGGGCAGGGACTTCAATTGTTGTTTCCGTTCAAATCTTTGGCACCTATCACAAGATTTAACAAATACAAATACATCAGAAAATAAAGAGGGCCAATAATATCCAGCCCTAAGGATCTTATGAGTTGTAGTCTTCCAATAATTGTGCCCTCCACATATGATGGAATGAAATTGCTGCATAACTTCTCTAGAGTGTTCTTTGTCTAGACACCTTAAAAGAATTCTAAATGGATCCCTCCAATATAGCAGATTTTCATGAATGCAATATTTAATTGCCCTAAGCTTGATAGTTATGGCTTGATTTTGAGTAAAGCTGGGAGGGATTTCTAATTTCAGCAAGAAATTGGTTATTGTAGAATACCAATCACAAGAAGCAAGATTTTTTGCCAATGACTACTTTCTCTCTGGTTCAGCTGCTTCCTCTATTTGACCATTTTCTGCTATTGAGCCCATGCAATTGATATCCAATGCTCTGCAATTTTCTTTAGCTAATAGTCTGGCAAGACCCTGACCTCTGAAAAGCTTGGTGGGCTTCAGTTCTATATTAAATGCATTTAGTTTTGCAATCCATTTATCCCTTCTTCCATCAGCATCAGGTTGTGTGAAGACAGCTTTTATTGCAGCAGAGGGTACATATGCAATTATCTTGGAATGCAAAATATAAACTCTGAAAGCTTTCAAAGATTTGATTAGTGCATATGCTTGTTTCTCAATGATATCATACCTCAGTTCAGCATCCCTTAATGTCTTGTTGAAAAATGCCACCGGATGCTCTGAACTTTCCTCATCTGCTTGTAATAAAACTACTGCAAGGGTGTCTTCAGAGGCACGTGAGAATATATGGAACTCCTTGCTGTAGTCTGGACTACTTAGAGTAGGGGCGTCCATAATAGCTTTCTTAATGGACTCAAAAGATTTCCTTGCAACCTCACTCCATTTAATCTCTGACCCCTTTCTCGACATGGAGGTAATATGCTTCACAAGTTCTGCAAAATTTGGTATAAACCTCCTCACAAAGTTTATTTTAACCAGAAAGGATTGGATATCCTTCTTCGATCTCAGAACAGACAAATTTTGTATTGCCTTTACTCTTTCTAGGTCAGTTCAGACACCTGCAGCAGAAACAATATGTCCTAACAGCTTGCCTTCTTCTAACACAAACTGTGACTTTTAGGATTGACTGAAACCCCAAACCTTCTGCACTTCCAGAACACTTTCTTCAAATGCAGTAAATGATCTTGATGGCTGCTATAGTATACTGTAATATCATCAAGGTAGATTAGGATAAACTTATCCTTCTCTCCCACAAATGCTATGTCCATAGCTCTCTTAAATGTGGCTCCAGTATTCATCAGTCCAAAAGGCATCTTGGCATACATAAAAGTGCCCCAAGAAGTAGTAAATGGGGTCTTCTCTTGATCATCTGGATTTACAACAACTTGCTTCAAGCCTAAAAATCCATCCAGGAAAGACATCACTTTGGCTCCTGAGACCTTCTACAGCAAATGCTCCATCTTGGGTAAAGGATAGTTGTCTTTCTTGGAGCACTTGTTTACATTTCTGAAATCAACGCAAAATCTGATTTCTCCACTTTTCTTCCTCACCACTACTAGGTTGGCTACCCATTTAGAATATCTGAGAGGGACTATAATCTTGGTAGCTAGTAACTTCTTTATTTCTTTTTCAATTAAAGGGAGGAGCATAGGATTTATTGGTCTCAGCTTCTGCTTGAAAGGTATGGTGTCTTTCTCTAAAGAGATTTTATGCTGGATTATTTTTTTGTCATATGTCTTCACGTCATTATACTCCCATGCAAAGACATCAACAAATTTCTTCATTAAATTGCAGTATTCAGCACTTTGGTCAGCAGACAGATGGGTAGACAGATTTATATAGCTTGGCTAACCTGGACTTCCTAGATCATGCTTACATACTGTAGATTGGTCTTCTTTTTGAGCAACCTTATAAGGCACGTCATTCTGGTCAAACGGTCCTTCTAGAGGATCTAGACCCTTAGGTATATGATTGCTGGGTAGTTGGACAATGTTATCTTTGCAAATTTTATTTCTAAGCTAGGCTTTTGGGCTTTCTTGCAAGGCTTCATTCTCTTGGTCAATTTTCATTTCAGAGAATTCATCAATGACTTGCAAGAACCTATTCACTTCATCATCTTCAAAAACTTTCCAATAGTGGACATTATGAGGCAAGGGTGGTCTATATTTCATTTCGACTTCATAAACTACTCTGCGAGGCATGGGAGGGATAAACATGCTAGCAGACACAGCAATAGAATCAACAAGCTGATTTTTGGCTCTGGGGACATATGAGATACTGAAATTATTAAAAGAATCTTTGAGTCTCCATACCTCATCTCTGTATGCTTTCAGCCTTGGGTGCTTTGCTTGAAATGTTTTACTCACTTGCTCAATGATCAGATCAGCATCTCCAAACACTTTTATATTTTTAATTCCTCTATCTTTAGCTGCATTCAGGCCCAATATCAGAGCCTCATACTCTGCTATATTGTTGGTGACTAGAAAAGCCAGCTTAAAAGATAGCTATGTGCTTTCTTGTTGTGGAGATATCAGCACCACCCCTGCTCCTGCAGTCTCCCTGGAACATGCTCCATCAAAGAACATCCCCCAAACTTGACTTCCTTGCTCTTCCTCGGCCTGATTCACTGGTTTTTTGATCTGCATTAAGGCCTTCTGAGATTCTTCTATTTGGAGTATACATGCTCCAAAATCAGTATCCACGGCATATATGGGATGATTGGATGGGTTCTTCTCATCACTGATGATGTATGCCAGTTGTGCTTCTTAATATAATCTGATCCGAATGGAAAATGGCATCAACCCATGGTACTCATCCACCCATATTATTCATCGACCCATGAAATTTATGTTGGCATTATTATTCAGGTTTGGCACTATGGCACAGGTGTTGTACTTGATGGCAACTCACTCAAGTGGCAAATCTTTGTTCAGGCTCTCAAAATGATGGAAAATAAGGGGTTCGCAGGTACACCGTTCAAAAGGTGTGGGCCCGCAGGCACGTCGTTCACAAAGTGCGGTCATGTCTGCAGGTTATCCGAACAGAAGGTGCGGACCCCAGTTCACTCACTCCAATGCAGAAAAGTGCGCACACATGGGAATTCTTATGTTTGGCCCATGGTATTTACCCTGATGTTCATGATTCTATTGTTTTGGTCCGTGGTATGGGATCTAAATTATTGAACCCCAGCTTGGATCCCTTCTATTAGTTTTCGATGGTTTTGTCCCATGGTTTGAATAAGGGCTTGCCTATAAAAAGGAAAGGAGATCACTTGGCTAGTCACTTGTGAAATTTGAATATCTTAAGATCTGAAATTTTGGGTGATCGGTTTGAAAATCTAGATCTAAATCAAGGTGAAATTTAAGGCGAATCTATTGATAGGTCGTGGTCTCTCGGGCACTGTTGAAGCCTCGAAAATTGCTGCAACAACATTGGGGAAACCACCTGGTCCTGACCTTAGTACAACTCCTTTTCCATTTGGAATAGTGGCTCCGACTGGGGATAATGGGACAAGTTTCCCAAAAATATAGATATACGGGATGGATGAGTGACTTATAGACTATGCTAGCGGTAAGCGAATAACTAAAACTATCAGCAAGAATATAATAACTATGATCTACCCCGGGGACTTATTGATCTCTAAAGCGTAGCGTTTGATGGTCTGTGCTTAAAGACAGGCATATAGATGACTCCATCTTTAAGACATAGATATTAATTCATTCAAGACTGTTGTGCATAAATAGTTAAGCAAAGCGATAACAGCGAAATTACCACACTTTATCATTTATATCATTGTTACATGCATGATTAAAGGAAAAGGCACATCGTAAAACATCCAATAGTGGAATGAATAAAAATATGCCGTTACAGCGCATACATATAATCAACAATAGCAAGAATAATTACATAACAATTCATATAAAAGGAATGGATACAGACGCAGATAGAAATACCATATGAGCTGCTTAACACTCCCAAATATCAATCGCTATGTTGGAGTTCTTCCTTCAACGCAAAAACATTCCCAACAAAGACAATAGTGCACATTTGCATAAAGAAGCCTCCTCGTCAAATTAAGAACGATTGGTCGAGTTTCATAAAAGAATATTGGCTGAAGCACAGTAGTGCAAACTTCAGTCTTTAAGTCTATTACAAAATTTTACGACCTTTTCTAAAAACATGAAAGGGTCTATAAATACTAAATTAATCTAAATATCTAAGAAACTGAAATGTTATTAAGTTGGTATCAATAAATATTCATACTATCTTCCTCAGCGATCTGGCAATCGGCGGCATGATTCATCAGGTAGGCTCTTTGCCTTTAAACCTGAGCTGACTTATCGCTAGCATTGGCTCTACTTCAGGCGGTTTGTTGAGGCGCGAACTGAGCTGGGCAGCATATGTGGCATCTTGAATATCGGGAATTATACACCCGAGTGCATCTGTTAAACACTTGAGAGCAGACCTTTGTGTGTGTGGCTTGATCAGAAAGAGCCAATATGCATCAAAAGTCAAAGTGTTAAGCCCAGCGATTAACCTCCCCTTCTCCTCTAAGTCAGGATAACTTGTTTGCTCAATCATATTTGTTGTTGTTATGCTTCCAGGTGTACACTGTGAGATCATGTTCGCTAAGTAGAGGGTGTTGTTGACTAGATCAACTAGATTGTTGGCAGTTGATTTACATCTCGAAGCCGCCCTTTCTGCTTTCATCACTTGAATTTGCCATTCTGTGAAGAGTATGTCCTTGTATGTTTCTTGGATTTTGGGAAAATTCGCTGCTTTTCCCACACCAGAATCTTGCCAATCAAGATATGCGGTTATGGTTTCTTCAGCTTGGTCTAACTCATTCCTGGCCTTCTCTACCTGCTGACATACAGATGTAGTTAGCTCACATAATAGTTCTGCCTCAGTGAGTTGATGACATAGGAGCCTAATCTGTGATATTAATGCATTGTTTATTTGTGATGCTTCTGCTCTGAAATCCTCCACTTTTTGGGTGCCCTTTAGGATTTCGAGCTGTGATGACAATTGAGCTATTTGCTCGTCCTTCGTTTTCATCATTAGCTCATTCGCTGTCCTCAACTGTGCCAATGCCTCCGATAAGTCTTTTTGTTTCTGGATCGCGCTTTGGTCGATCCTTTGCTTTTCTGTTTGCAATTGCTGGGTTAATAGATTGTTCGTTTGTTGTTGTGCCAGCAACTGCTCCTCTGCCTGCGCTGCCTTCTGCTTCGTCTCGGCCAATTCTGCCTGTAGTGCAAAAATTTCTTGGTCCTTAGTCTTAAGTAGAAGACTTACCTCTGATGCCTTGTCGATAGTCGCTGCAGAATAGGCTCCTGCATACTGTGACAGCTTTGTTAAGTCATCAGAGGGGTCCAATTCCTCCTTCCATACTACATTACCCGTGACTGTTTGCTCTGGAAAGATAGAAGGTTGATCAGTCCTTCGTCTTTTCCTTGATCGCTTTACAACTGCTCTATGCCTCGGGCTGTAGAAAACATGCATGGGAGGAATATCTTCTAGCTGGAGAATGATCTGATCAGAAGGGTCTTTTGGAATTACCTCAACATCCTTAGAAATGGGTGGGCCGCTGGTTCCACTTAGAACCTGAGGAGAAGTGATGTCCTGTGTTTCATTTGTTTTGGAGGTGTCTGTATCTTTGGAACATTCCATTCCACTCATAATAGAGTCAAATTGCTTCCATTGCTGGAGCAATTCGGGGTCAATGGTGGTTTGTTTCTGCCTTTCGGCTTGGGACTCCCTCCGCTCTTTTTCCTGCTCTTTCTTTTGTTGCTCCTCTTGTTCTCTCTTCTGTTTTTCTTCTTGTTCTCTTCTCTGTTTCTCCTCTTGTTCCCTTTTCTGTTGTTCCTCTAACTCTTTCTTATTTCTTTCCTCTTGTTCTATTTGTGCTCTCTGCTGCTTTTTTGCTTGTTCTTTCCTCTGCCTTTCTGCCTGTTGCTTCTTTTGCCTTTCCTCCTGTTCTTTTTTCTGATCTTTTGTTATAACAGGAGGTTGGTTTGACTGTTGCCGACCAGGCTCGCTTGACGATGTCGCTGGGGTTGTCGCAAGTAAATCCAGAGGCAGTGTTTGCAACCTCTGCTCTCTAAGTTTATTGAACTCAGTTAACCCTTCATCATTATATTTCATCCTAGCGAGTTCTCTAGCCTGACCTATTGATTCGGAGGCAACGAACAAGTCGTCAAACATATCTTCTTGATGGTCAAATTTTGTCAATTTGGCCTGTTCTAATGCAGTATAGGAAACTTTCTTTGGATCAAATAGCCTATTTGGGATAGTGGCCAGAGTTAAGGATTGAATCTTTGTGGCTTCCTTTTCTGCATGTTTGAGATCATGCAGAGTATAGACACCACATCTCAAGGGAAAAGAGGGCCAGCCCCTCTTCTTTTCTTTCTTGAGAGTCTGTGTAGTACTCTCAGCTATAATCTGATAGGCGATTTCTCTCGCTAGCAGTTTATCTGGAATGTACAGAGGGAGAACATGCGGATTGGCTTGGCTGCCGAAAACTCTAATGTAGGTAAATCTCTCTTCTCCAAACCAACTCGCTACCGCCGGTAAATCAAACGAAGCTAGATAGGAGATCTTGGGAATGGGCTTATCAAAAATAGAATAATGAATGGGCACCATAAAGCCATTGCAGATTTGGTACAGATGGTGCTTGTAAGAAGACTTCCACAATTTCTGGTGGTATATATGAATGGGTGAGGGGTCTTGCGCAGTCCACCTCCAACCGAGGACGGGAAATTCAGAATTGAAACATAATGTATCTAAAATATATGCACTGTAATAAAATGGGGGAATTTTCCTTTCAGTGACAACACACATAGCTCTAAAATCATGAACAACTACGGCTAGTTTATCAGAGAGAATAGTGGCCCAATCCATAATTATGTTGTTTACTGCTGCCTCCATTAGAGGAACCATCTCTATGGTAAAATTAGCAGAGTCATGCAATCCCCATAGTCTACACATCATTATCCCCGCATAGCAATAGGGAGAAGCCAGAGAATCGACCGAGTACTTACCGGAAGACTTGTGCTTGTGCTTGGCTGGATTCTGCCTCCAATCCCTGATGGGTTCAGATTCCTTTTCATTATCGCTTGCAAACTTCTCCAGGAACGCCTTGTTATACACCTTCTCTGGCTCGGGCAAATGATACATTTGCCTTAGATGATCTGCCTTGAACGATCCGAAAATCCTCCCATCTCTGGTGCTAAAAGTTCTGTCCAGGATTGGAATTTCTTCAATCGCCCATCGCACGACGTCTGTGTAGGGAAGAATCTGTTCTCTGGCCGCTATCCTGTGAAGGAAAGAATCGGCCAGATCTTTGAGAGTGCAATCAGACTTCCAGAGTAAGTCCACGCTAGCTTCTGTCACTGTTTTCACTGGTTGTTCGGCTTCTGGCAGATTATAAGTGCCTTGCCATGTAGCTCTGGTGAGACCCGTGCATGTAGTATCCGATATTAAGCCCTTCTTTTTATCTGCAGCAGCTTGTCCTGCAACTGATGTAGCAGAGGAACCCGCGGTCTTCTTAGATTTCTTTCCCATCTTGCTCAAGCTTCTCTCAAAAGATGAATTCTGCGCAAAGGCAAGAAAAATCGTAACATAGAAATATAATAATGAAGATCTATAGTGGGAAAGATATATCAATCGAAGCGTGCTGAGAGATTAACTCTCAAAAATGGCTGCGGATCCAATCAATGAGAAGATCTTATAGATACATTAAATGGTCGTTTAAGGCCTACTACTCCTTAAATGCTTATTACACCATTATCCGGCTGAATGACTCTCTTAAGCGTGCTATGGATATTTTGGCGGTTGAGTGCAGGTGATCGTTAATTGAAGGGGCAAAACTTTAAATACGAATACATGACCTTATCCCTCCATTTAACAGCTTTTTCGAAATCCACGCCCTATCGCGATCGGATATCAATAATACTTTAGATTTTTAAGTTATGTCTTTTGAAATGCCGATCACCGATAGTGATATCGCATCGCTTTAGGAGAATAGGTGTTATATAATCATACGCATAGGATTCTCCCGACTGCCGATTGCGACATCGCATCGGATTAGCGTGAAGAAGTATAACAATGTGCATTTAGAGTGCAGTGCCGATTGCCCGATCGCCGATATCGCATCGCATCGGGGGTAAGACCTGGGCGCCTTATTATTGTACATGGGATGTTGCCGACTGCCGATTGCGAAATTGCATCGGATCGGGGTAAATGACTTAAGATGCTTTGACTGCATACGAAGTATCACCGATAGCCGATCGCCGATTGCGCATCACGTCGGAGCTTATGTTATGTGCGTTTTTAAGATGTGTATGGAGTATTGCTGATATCCGATAGCGAAATCGCATCGGCGGAGACCAATGTGCCACTTATATGTGTTTTCCATGTCATTGCGATATGCGATCTTGCGATCGCTTTATCGCAATAATAAAAGATTGTTTTATTTGTTGAAAAATGGTTGTTCGAAAGGCTTTAAATAAATGAGCTCATTTGATTATCGGACCTTTTTGAACAATAGAAGTATTGATACCAATTAAACTTTTAAAGGGACCCATTTCATATGTTGAAATTTATAAATAAAAATGATATGAAATGGGGGGGTTGTTGTAGAGCACAACAGGAACATGATCAGATCTGTGGATCTGACTGTCTGTGGCACATTGGAAGACTGTTAATTTGGCTCTATTCAGAGGTCCGCAGGTGATCCACAGCGCAGGTGCGGGGGTCCGCACCGCAGCAGAAGGCGCAGGTGTGGGGGTTCACAGCACAACAGAAGGCGCAGGTGCAGGGGTCCGCAACGAAGCAGAAGGCGCTAGTGCGGAGGTACGCAGCGCAGCAGAAGACACAGAGCGGAGGTACACAGAGGAACAGAAGGACCAGGTGTGGAGGTACGCTGTCAGGCAGACAGTGCAGGTGCGGATCTACTCAGAGGTACGTAGTGCAACAGAAGGAATAGGTGCGGTGGTACGTAGAGCAGAAGAAGGACCAGGTGCGGATCTGTGTAGTTTAGACACAGAAGAGCTACGGATATTCATAGGTTTCTATTGGTGAAGTTGCAGACTTTTCTTGAAATATTTGTTGGTTGCCTTTTATCCATTGCTGAAGAGTACTGGGTTTAGATTACTGGTATTGTTGTTCTGGTTACTGCATTATGATAAGTTATTGGTTGATTCATTGGTTGATTGAAAAAGGAGATTGGTTGATTCACATGTACTTGATGATTATTTGATGTTTATGGATCCAGTTTGAAAATTTATGAAAAGTGGTCCTTGGAAGAAAAAGTAGGTCTGCATGTACGTACTAGTAGATTAGCTAGTACAAGAGCTAAGGGGGTTGTAGCTCCCTTCCAGGAGAGACTGGAAAACGAGAGAGGGTTGTAGCTCTCAGCAGGTTGTAGCCTGTGTACTGGTAAAGGACTGCACCAGTACAAAATCATTGTAAAAGAAGTTTCTAATTGAAAGAAGATAGAGAGATATTGCAGCAGGTGGTTTTCACCCACATTGGGTTTCCACATTATATCTGGTGTTTTTTGGTGTGATTATCTATTTTTCCTATTCTTGCTCATGATTATATGGTACTGACATACAAACTAATGATCAATATCTGAAGAATAAATTAAAGTATAAATATGGAAGATGTATTGAAAATAATTTGATAATACTGATTCACCCCCCCTCTCAGTATTATTTCCAATAATTGGTATCACAACAGGTCCTTCTGAAGAAGCTTGATTGCTTGAAGGAAGATCCATCATCATGAGCAACTACGAGAGAGAAGCATCTATCAGGCCACTAATTTTTGACGGGACAAACTTCGTATATTGGAAGGTAAGAGTTACTGCCTATCTTCAATCTCTTGGTACAAAAGTCTAGGATATCATAGATACACGGTACACTTTTCCATCAGCAACTCGTACAGATCTGGCTGAGAAGAAGAAATATGAAACAAATACAAAGGCTATCAATACTCTACTAGGATGTCTATCTGAATCAAAATTCGTGAAGGTTATGTAGTATAAATCTGCAAAAGAAATATGGGACAAGATTGTTCTGAGCTATGAAGGAGATGATCAGGTAAAACGAGAAAAACTTCAAACCCTCATAATTTGGTATGAAAATCTCGGAATGCACAACGATGAAAGTGTGGCTAACTATTTCCTTCATGTAGATGAGATTGTTAATTGTATGAAAAATTTGGGTGAAGAAATAAGAGAGGCTATTGTGGTTGAAAAGGTTCTAAGATCTTTGTCCCCTAGGTTTGAATCTAAAGTTTCTGCAATAGAAGAAAAGGAGAATCTACGAAACCTTACCATGTCACAACTGCACGGAATTTTGACTGCTTATGAAATGAAGAAAGGAGGACCATCAGACAGGAGAGAAGCTGCCTTCAAGGCTTCCAGCAAAGGAGATTACTATGAGTCAGGACACGTGTCAGAAAAAGAAGAAGAATCAAATTTGTCAAAAACCTTCAATTGGGTGCTAGACGATTCCGTGGTAAGTTACCTTTCAAATTATTTGCTTGTGGAAGAGTCGGTCACTATGTTGCCAAATGTCCTCATAAGGATAAGATTGACAAGGGGAAGGAACCTATTATATGGAACAAGAAACAAAATGCGAATAAGAAAAGCTATTACGCTCATGAAGATAGTGATGGACTTTCAAATAGTGACGAAGATGAACGAGGTAATAATTATAAACTTTTAATGGCTTTTGAAGATGATGATTATATGGATGTTGTAGATGGAGAAGGTATTTATGAAGATATTTCTAATCTCAAAATTTGTTTAGAAGAGAAAAATTTGATTATTGATTCTCTGCAATGTCAACTGGCTGAAAGGGAAAAACATCACGAAAAATTGGAATGTGAAATTGTTAGTCTTAGAAAAGAGATTGATAAAACAAAAGCTCTTAATCTTAAATTTGTTAAAGGGTCTGAAACTCTGGATGAGATTATCAATGTACAACGTTCTCCACTAATCAAGATAGGTCTAGGATATAATGGAGAAGCATCTCATGCATCCACCTCCAAAAGTTATCTTGATGCAGCAAGAAGGAGCGAGCAAAGACCTAATAGAAATCATCAGGTAAATCAGGGACAGTTTACCTCAACGAACAAAGACTATCAAGAAAATCGGGGGCAAGCTACCTTAAGGACAAACAGAAGCTACAACCAGCCACAGGTAAAATCTTCCCAATTTTCCTCAAGAATGGATGTTAGTAGAAACTACAATCGATTGGTTGATAGATTTGATAATCGCAGGAGTTTCTTCAATGGCCAATGTTTCTCTTGCCATAGCTTTGGTCACAAAGCAGCTCAATGTGTTTCCTATAAGACAATCGTGACTAGAGAAGCTCAAAAAAAAGAAGTATGACTGGAATCACGAAAAGGACCTATAACAACGTTTCCTCCCTTGAAAGTGAAATTGAATGTTCTATTTGTAATAACTTCGGTCATGAAGAGTTTGAATGCAGGAGAAGGTTTCAGAAGACAACTCAGAAGGAACAAACCTCAAATGCCAAAACATGGAGAATGAAGGAACCGCAACTAGAAAGATATGGGATAGCTTTATATGCAGAATGACAGGAAAATCAATGGTACATCGACAGTGGATGTTCGAAGCATATGACAGGTGAAAAAGAAAAAATTCAATCATATAGTGCTTTAGAAAAAGGAAAGAAAGTTTCTTTTGGAAATGATACCCCTGCAGCCATAAAAGGAAAAGGCACTGTTCAGTTGAAAGAGAAAGTCAAGGCTGGAAATGTTTTGTATGTTGATGGCTTGAAGCATAATCTACTGAGTGTCAGTCAAATGTGCAATCAAGGAACTGATGTAATATTTCGATCAAATGGATGTAGTGTTCGTGATCTTGATACAACAAAAACAGTGATCAAGGCATAAGAACTCCAAATAATTTATACATATTTGAAGAAGGACAACAACAATGCTATTTGAGCAAGAATGATGAACACTGGTTATGGCACCGGAGGTTGGGGCATCTAATATTTTCATAGATAAGGAAAGCATGCAAATACCAGGCAGTTTGTGGTCTTCCAGACATCAGAATTCCAGACAATACAATATGCAAATCATGTCAGTTTGGTAAGAAAACCAGAACTAACTTCCCTGAGAAGGAAGGATCAGCTAGCAATCCTCTTGAACTAGTTCATACAGATGTATGTGGACCATCTAGGAAAAGGCCACCTCGAGGAGAAGAATACTTTATATTATTCATTGATGACTTCTCCAGGATGGTTTGGATAGGACTTATGAAGCACAAAGACGAAGCCTTCGAAAAATTCAAATCTTTCAAAGCCTTGGTTGAAAACGAATTAGATCACAAAATTAAGTGCCTCAGTTTTGATAGAGGTGGGGAGTTTACCTCAAATGAATTTTTCGATTTTTTTGAAGAACATGGAATAAGAGGGGAATTCTTTACAGCTAGGACTCCTCAGCAAAATGGAGTAGTGGAAAGGATGAATAGAATGGTTCAACAAATGGCTTGTGCAATGCTTGATGAATCTGGAACTCCCGCAACTTTCTGGGGTGAAGCTGCATTTGTTGTAGTCGTTATTCTCAACAAAACAAATGTCCGGGTGAACAACACTCAAACTCCTCATGAGCTCTGGTATGGTGAGACTCCTTCGGTAGAACATTTCAAAATCTTTGGAAGCAAATGTTATATTAAGAATAATGATGAACATCTTGGAAAGTTTTAACCTAGAGAAGATGAAGGGATTCTCCTTGGTTATTCTCCTCACAACAAAGCATATAAGTGTTACAACAAAAGACTTGGAAGAATAGTTGACAGCATTGATGTAGTGGTTGATGAAGAAGGAAACATTCCTAGGCAAGTAAATTATGAAAATATCAAAGATGATGAAGATCATCCTTCAAATCAGACTGATGATGAAGAAGAACCTCAAGAGGCACCAGAGGAAAAAATAAGGATAGAAGAGAAGAATCCATCCAGGTATGTTTAAAAGAATCATCCAGAATCTCAAATCTTGGGGCAAAAGGAGGTAGGTGTACAAACAAGAAGAACAATTGCAGAAGCTTCAATCTATTTGGCATTACTCTCCTCCACTGAAACACAAAATGTAAGAGAGACATGCAAAGATGAATGCTGGGTCAAGGCAATGGATGAAGAACTTGAGAAAATCGAAAAGAACAACACTTGGGAGTTGGTTCCTAGACCAAAAGATAAGAATGTCATAGGGACAAAATGGATCTTCAAAAATAAGTTGAATGAAAATGGGGAAGTAATTAGAAACAAGGCCAGACTTGTTTGTAAAGGGTATGCTCAACAAGAAGGAATAGACTTTGAAGAAACTTTTGCTCCTGTTGCTAGACTTGAAGCCATCCGAATGTTCCTTGCTCTCTCAAGCTTTCAGAAGTTCAAAGTATTTCAAATGGACGTGAAATCAGCCTTTCTGAATGGAGACTTAGAAGAAGAGATGTACATTGAGCAACCAGATGGTTTCATTCTTGGGAATGATCCAAATCTTGTATGCAGACTAAAAAAGACTCTTTATGGTCTTAAATAGGCTCCAAGGGCTTGGTACTATCATTTGGACAAATATCTTCATCAACAAGGCTTTTCAAAGGGATCAGCAGATAGCAATATTTATATAAAAATTGAAAATGACAAATTTCTAATACTTGTTGTGTATGTAGGTGATATTATCTTTGGAAGCAATGAAGAAACTATGAGTCAAAACTTTGCCTTGGTGATGCAGAAAGAATTCGAAATGTCATTACTTGGAGAGTTGACATATTTTCTTGGTCTACAAATCCAACAAAATGATGGCGGTATCTTTTTGTCTCAAACCAAGTACCTCAAGCATATTTTGAAGAAGTATGGCATGGAAGATTCAAAACCAGTATGTACCCCTATGGTTATAGGATGCAACCTCAGTGCAAATGATGAATCAGCAGCAGTACATCAACCAACCTATAGATCCATGATTGGAAGTCTACTTTATTTGACAGGTACCAGACCAGACATCATGCATGCAGTGGGAATAGTTGGAAGGTTTCAAAAAAATCCCAAGGAAACTCATCTTCAGGTAGTTAAGAGTATCTTCAAGTATCTTCAAGGAACTCAAAACTATGGCTTATGGTATCCTAGAGATACAGATCTCACACTTCATGCTTATACAAATGCAGATTGGGCTGGAAGCGTGGATGACAGGAAGAGCACAAGTGGTGGTGCATTCTTTATGGGTTCTAGATTAGTATCTTGGTTCAGCAAGAAACATAGTTCGATTGCTTTATCTACAACTGAAGCAGAATATGTGGCTGCTGCATCTTGCTGCACTCAACTCCTTTGGATGATGCAGACCTTGCAGGATTTTCAAATCACTTGTACACCACCTATCTCCATCTTATGTGATAATACAAGTGCTACCAGCATTTCAAAGAACCTAGTCATGTATTCAAAGACCAAGCATATACATATCAAATATCATTTTCTTCAGGAACAAGTGCTTGAAAAAAAGGTCAAATTAGAGTATGTTCCTTCTAAGGAACAAGTTTCTGATATACTCACCAAACCACTGCCCAGGGAGACCTTTGAATACCTCAGGCATAAGCTGGGGGTAGTTGAAGCATCATCTTGTTGAATAATCTCATCTATTTCAGAGATTATTGGTTGTACGCGAGTTTCATATGGGGTATATGCGTACATTTGCTGGGTTATGGATTGGTCGAAGATCGAATGGCACAGGTTGAGGGGGAGCATATATTCTTCTAATAATGCATTGTTGGCATTATGGTAGAAGATCTTGGAGGAGAAAGTACAGAAGGAGAACATGGATGCTGATTTGAATATTGTTGTTAATATGTCTCTATCTGTTTTGTCAAGGTCATGTATGGTGTATGGTAGATTATGGTTCTTCTTGAAGAATTTTTATTTTGCAGATATGGTCTATAGTCAGGGGGAGCATGATCAGCAGAGCAGAGACTTCAGCATGTTCTCAAGGGGAGCATAACCCTTTGCCCTTGATGTCAAAGGGGGAGAATGACTTTGAGGATCATGGGGTTGACATCAAGTCCAAAGGGGGAGATTTTTGGCATTATGATTCAGGTTTGGCGCTATGGCACAGGTTTTGTACTTGATGGCAACTCACTCAAATGGAAAATCTTTGTTCAGGCTCTCAAAATGATGGAAAATAAGGGGTTCGCAGGTACACCGTTCAAAAGGTGCGGCCCCGCAGGCACGCCATTCACAAAGTGCGGTCATGTCACAGGTTATCCGAACAGAAGGTGCAGACCCAAATTCACTCACTCCAATGCAGAGAAGCGTGCACACGTGGGAATTCTTATGTTTGGCCCGTGGTATTTAGCCCGACGTTCATGATTCTATGGTTTTGGTCCGTGGTATAGGATCTAAATTATTGAACCCTCGGCTTGGATCTCTTGTATTGGTTTTCGATGGCTTTGTCCCATGGTTTGAATAAGGGCTTGCCTATAAAAAGGAAGGAGATCACTTGGCTAGTCACTTGTGAAAATTGGATATCTTAAGATCTGAAATTTTGGGTGATCGGTTTCAAAAGCTAGATCTAAATCAAGGTGAAATTTAAGGTGAATCTATTGATAGGTTGTGATCTCTCGGGTGCATGATCAGATCTGTGGATCTGACTCTCTATGGCGCATTAGAAGACTATTAATTTGGCTCTATTTAGAGGTCCGCAGGCGATCCACAGTACAGGTCCGGGGGTCCGCAGCGCAGCAGAAGGCGCAGGTGCGGGGGTCCGCAGTGAAGTAGAAAGCGCTGGTGCGGAGGTACGCAGTGCAAGAGAAGGCACAGGGCAAAGGTACGCAAAGGAACAAAAGGACCAGGTGCGGAGGTACTCTGTCAGGCAGACAGTGCAGGTATGGTTCTGCTCAGAGGTACGCAGTGCAACAGAAGGAGTAGGTGCGGTGGTACGCAGAGTAGAAGAACAACCAGGTTTGGATCTGTGCAGTTTAGACACAGAAGAGCTGCGGATATTCGCATGTTTCTATTGGTGAAGTTGCAGACTTTTCTTGAAATATTTGTTGGCTGCCTTTTATCCATTGCTAAAGAGTACTGGGTTTAGATTACTAGTATTATTGTTCTGGTTACTGTATTTTGAGAAGTTATTGGTTGATTCATTGGTTGATTGAAAAAGGAGATTGGTTGATTCACATGTACTTGATGATTATTTGATGTTTATGGATCCAGTTTGAAAATTTATGAAAAGTGGTCCTTGGAAGAAAAGAAGTAGGTCAGCACCTACGTACTAGTAGATTAGCTAGTATAAGAGCTAAGGGGGTTGTAGCTCCCTTCCAGGAGAGACTAGAAAACGAGAGAGGGTTGTAGCTCTCAGCAGGTTGCAACCTGTGTACTGGTAAAGGACTGCACCAGTACAAAATCATTGTAAAAGAAGTTTCTAATTGAAAGAAGATAGAGACATATTGCAGCAGGTGGTTTTCACCCACATTGGATTTCCACCTTATATCTCGTGTTCTTTGGTGTGATTATTTGTTTTTCTTGTTCTTGATCATTATTATATGGTACTGACATACAAACTAATGATCAATATCTAAAGAATAAATTAAAGTATAAATGTGGAAGATATATTGAAAAGAATTTGATAATACTGATTCACCCCCCCCCCTCAGTATTATTTCCAACAATTTACCCATGGTATTGTAAATGGCATCTGCCCGTGGTATTGTAAAATCCACCCATGGTATTCATTCACCCATGGAATTGACCCGTGGTATTGTAACTGAAAAATACTATAAGTAACAAGCCACATTTTGTAAAAGGACAGATTGTCTGCCACAATGTACCCTTTATAGTTATTATCGGTTTAATAAAAAGTTTCTTTGTGGTTTTGTTTATTGGGAATTCTCCTCTTTTTCTTCTTGCAATTCAAGTTTTCAGATCTTGGGGGCCTTTCCCCCAAGATCCATTGCAAGTTTTCAGATCTTGGGGGTCTCTACCCCAAGATCCATTTCAATCTTTCAGATCTTGGGGGTATCCCCCCAAGATCCATTTCAATTTTTTAGATCCTGGGGGCCTTCTCCCAAGATCCAGATCATAATCTCCTGCTCTCTCCTCCAAAAATTGGGACAGTAGCATAAGATAAATCATTCTGTAGTGTCCCACCTAGTCTCTTAATCCATCCTCTAGACAACAGCATGCCAAACTTAGGAGGGACATCTACTACCACAATGTCCATCACCATACTCTTCATGGGCAGTTGGGTTAGGGTAATGGCTAAATCTTTTATCAGTCCCAAGAATTTCACTTTCCTTGAATCAAAAGAGAATAAATCATGATATGGTTTGGTGATATCAAGGCCTAACTCTTCCATGACAGCTTTTGGCATCAGATTGTGGCTAGCCCCTGCGTCAAGCAGGCAGTTGTGGAGGATTTTGTCATGAATAGTCATGGAGACATAAAAAGATGGAGAATTATCATCAGTAGGTTCGGTCATTGGACTTAGCACAACTATAGGCCTATCATCTTGCAAATTGATAGAGTCATTGAAAGTTTGTATGGCTTTTAGTTCAAGGGCTTCAAGGATAGGCTTTCTAAACACTTCACTCTTCACAAGTTCTATCAGAGGTACAAATATTTTTAATTTCTGGACTTCTGCTTCGAAACTGAAAGGGGAAGGGGACTTATCAGTACCTCTTACCTCTTGAACTGGTGCTTTAAGGATGACTGGATCAGCTGCTAGTCCTTTCTGTTTATAGTGTTATGACTCTGTCTAGATAGCAGTTCTTTGGGTAGGATTCTCCTTGGCATTATTTGCATGTGACCTCAGATTGTATCTTCGTTGTTCACTAGTCTGCAGAACAACCCTTCTGTCCCATTCTTGACTAGTTTGGTCTTGTAGCAATGCTTCTTCGTATTCAACCAATGCCAAAAAGGTAGCACTGCCTTTATCTTCCATACAGTGAATTTCATCATCTTCTTCAAATCGTTCCTCCCCCATGACTACATTTTGGAAAGGAGCTTTAACTTCCTGTTCTTCATTAGTTTCTTTAACCCTATGTATTATTTGCAACTGTTCATTTGCTCTTCTGAATGGATTGGGATTTCTTGGAGCAAATGTGATCTGCTACCTTGTCTTTCTTGGGTTCTGCTCAACCTTTATCTTAGATATCTCAGTGGCCAATGACTCTATCATTCTAGTCATTTTATCTAATTTAGGCTCTGAAGATGAGGCAAAGGAAGAAGAAGCCTCACCCCTCTGTCTCCTTCTATCAGTATGACTTTTGAGTTTTTCTACAGCCATAATATTAGACTCTACTTCCAGGGCAGCATCTTGCATGTCTGCCAAAGTAGCACATCTTATTTCTCTTAATAATAGGCATAAGTCAGAGTCAAAAGCATTGGCATAGGTGAGTTTGGCTGATGTGGGAGTTGGCTTTACCTCAGCTGGTATTTTACTATACATACAATTGAATCTCTTATTAAAATCAGGCAATGATTCCCCATTTTCCCTCTTTAGGTTACCAAACTCAGTATGGTGATAAAGCAAGTTTTTTTTATCTCCCAAGTGCTTTAAAAATGCATCATCTAAAGCTTCAATATCAACAATAGATCTAGGGGCCAGTTCTCTGAACCACTTTCTAGCTTCTCCATCAAGGCTCTAAACAAAAACTCTCATCCACACATCATTTTCACTAATGTCTAAGTTATCAGCATAATTGTAAAAAGCTTCAAGGTGTTCTTCAGCTGTTACTCCCTCTGTACCAGTGAATTTAGGCATATATTTCTGATATTCTCCTACAGGCATGGAATTCAAAGGAACAGGCAGAACTAAGGGTCCATACCTAGTGGCTATTATTCTTTCCATCTTAATGGGAGCTTATTGGCCTGCCATGACTGGAATATGTGGAGGAATACTGGAAGATTGAATAGTGGGGAATGATGAAATGGGTGACAGAGAAAAAGGAATATGATTGACCGTATCAGATGTTTTCTTTGGACTGAGATCCGAAGGGGAACTAAGTGAACAAGGAGTTGTATGAATCTTTGAAGGAATTTTCTCACTAGCAATATTTGGCTCTATATCTTTAAATTATACATTCTCAAATACAGCCCCCTCTTGCAGAGATACATAAGGTTTCTTAGGTTTACCTGATCCTAATTCTCCTTTCTGTGAAGTTTTCTTCGTCTTAACAATATTCTCAGGGTCAGGCACTAGAACAACTTGTGATTTTTGAGGATTTCTTCGAGTATGCCTCACAAACTGAGTGAGAACTTCAATGTGGAGTCACCAAAGGTTGGTCTTCCTCTAGTGGAGTCGCCAGATAGATGATTACAACTAGAAATGTGCCCAGACTTTGTCTATCATCAAAATCTGGAACTGTGTCGTCTCCCAAGGAAGCTAAGCTTCAATCTCCTCTCCCCGGCAACGGCGCCAATTAATGTTATCACCCCAAGAAACTCTCCTAGGTTGTATCTCGGAGATGCTCATGAACCTTACAAACTCGGCTTAATGTTGGAAATGAATGAATGGAAGGAATAATGCATATTCAAGCCAGATAACCAATTCTACTATGCTTAACTCCAGACATGGGTGAACACCCCCAGACTACAAAGCTTTAGACCACCAATTACTCATTGTTTGAGGACTAAGTGAATATGGAGAATACTGACCACACCAACAGATGCACAAGACCATGTGTTGGTCGGCTGCAACCAGTAAAAGATCTGCAAATCTATTTCCTAATGCACAGATAGGATGACAGCTAGGTCTCTGCTACATTCTGCTTGTTTTAATGAATTAATTTGTCATTCTCTAGTACTCTGTTGTACTTCTCGAGTAGGTGGAGTAAAATATGGATGAAATTCCATGCCTGATGAATGTTTTAACTGCCCGAGGCTTTCTACCTTTTTTCCTTCGACCATCCTACTCTTGAATGAGGTAGTTGAAGAGTAAATGTGCCGGGTACAGGTAGCTAGCCATCTTCATCCATCGGGAACACAAAACAATGAAGAGTGGTGTACTGCATGGAGGGTGGAAGATATGGTCAATGGAGAGAGATCGGCCGTTGGATCAAGTCGATGGATGACAGTGATCTATTGGTGAGAAGATCTGAGAGGCGGCGGGAGCAAATAGACGAGATTCGTCAGATCGGGGTCAGACAGATCTGACGGCTATCGGGTGGAGAAGATGTGCAAAGGTTAAGAGCGGGGGATGGAGTATGGGCAGTAAGCGGTATTGCCCACACCGTTTTTTGGAGGTGGGTTGTATTCGTATGTGGGGAAGCAATGCAATAAGTGCGTGACGCATGGCAGATGTGACGGGAGGGAAACTGTTTTCCCTGCAGGTTAAAGCGCGAGCATTTTGCGGGATCGGGAGTTGCGAATGCCGCTCGATTGCAGGGGAAAGATAATTGGATGGTGAGGTTTGAATATGCACATTATTTGACTGATGTGGTAGGAAAATCCAGAGAAAGCACGCGGTCATGTGAACTTAGTCATATGATGGCCAGAACTTAGCACTCGGGGGCGAGAGGAATTGTGGAATTGTACGGAGTTTCAGAGGTAAAATGGAGACAGTGGGTTTGAAAATATAAACAGGGGTGAAAGGAAATAATGAAGGCGACCGATGTAGACCATTTTCTAAGCACAAATAGCACGGGCAAACCTATATTTGACCTTGAAATGCTGGAGTATGTAGTAGAGCTAACAGGGCTAATCCCCATGATACATAGGAAAAATGGGAGGTGATTTTATCAACAATATAATATGTATATATAATTTTTTTTGGCGAATCTCTCACCGGATTATATTATCTTGTACAGTGATGGAGAATCTTTCACTGAATTATAAAATCTTGTA
Source organism: Pinus tabuliformis (assembly GCA_031772625.1). Lineage (NCBI taxonomy): Eukaryota > Viridiplantae > Streptophyta > Pinopsida > Pinales > Pinaceae > Pinus > Pinus tabuliformis. Next base: position 620,351,908 of record CM062810.1, on the reverse strand, counting down.
AGATCTTGGCAAATCTTTTACTGACTAATAAAACATTGTGAAGTCTTGGCAAATGTTTTGTTAAAGTATGAAACCATATATGATAATAAGAAAACATATTCATTAAACTGTAATATACTAACATACATGTTTGGAAAAAGAAACATAATTTTCTCTTCCTACAAACAATGTTCCAAGTTTCAATGGCCATGTTTGTCAAGGTTCTTACAATACACTCTTTCATATCCTTCTATTAGTTTTGATAATATTCGAGAACAAAGTCCTTGTAGGTGTTGATATTGACCACAAGTTCTGTCAAGGTAGGAGAGATTAATCTTTTCTCTACAACTTTTGTCAAGCTACCACTTTTTTCAAGTTATCAAATTTCTTTCTTATCCCATAGACTCCCATTGCGAGATAAAAAAAAAACACATCAAGTTTTTCCAACACGCCAACAAGTAGCAAGCCCCAACGATATTATATAAGAAAGTATTAGGTATGCCAAAGGCTTGAAGGGGATCTAATTGAAAGAAGTGACCATTGTGAGAAGCCTTACAATCAATATATGAATATATAAATGTAGATTTATTATTATTTTAATTGGAAATCTTCAATTAAATAATAAAATCTAATTACATCTCTCCCAATCTAAATTGCTTATTAGTATAATTCACTACCCTCATACATCTCACATTTTTTAACAACGTTGTAACATGTATATTAATTTCCTTTTTGGTGAACAATCTCCACCTTTTAGGAAAATATGGTGCAATGGCTCCAACCCCTACATATCATTAGGACAAACTAAGAATAGGAATAGTACAGAAGATGAAAGGTTGTACAAACCAACTTATTTTTCAAACAACTAATCCAACATCAATACCTAAACTTTTTCATGAAGATATCATATTGATAATGTTTGAAAAATGGTGGGAAATCTTCTGCTAGGGTGATGCGGAAAGAGTGATAAGGTTTCACTGTTTTGATTTTTTTTGTTAAATAAGAAAAATGAATATTAATGGAGATATTGGTATTTTTTATTAAATTTTGTGAAGTGGCTAAGTGTAGCTTTAACCATTCACCTTAATATGTTTTACAATACAATTTCCTAAGTCTATTTAATATCTTCGTTATCATAAAAACCAACCTATATCCATCTTAACTCCACATCTACCACTCTTAGAAGGATGAAATCTATTTATCCCTCTGAGCACTTGGTAGACCTAGAATTAAGATGGATGTAAGATGATAGAATTTCCCCTTTAAATAGTCTATGTTCACATGAATACCATGGTATTACCATGGGTCAATACCATGGGTTATCATAAACCTGGAGCTTAAAAATTACTATTAGTAATTTATAAAAATTAATAAAATCAATAATTCATTTTTATTTTAACCAAGTTAAAATATTTAACATACATTAAATTCCAACATCCATTTTTACTCTTGATCCACCAAGCTGCGAGAGGGATCAAATATTTTTTCACTTTATTCTAGTTTGCATATCCCAATATTTGATCCCTCTTGGGTCTTAGTAGATCTAGAGTAAAGATGGATCTATGATGGTTTAATTTCCCCCTTTAAATAGGCTACATTCCACGTGAATACCATGGGTCAATACCATGTGTCATTTTTATTTTTATTAATACTAATATTAGGGTTAATAATGTTTTTTTCATGGTACTAATAATAATCTAGCCCATGGTATTTGGCCCATAGTATTTTGCCCATAGGTTTCACCTAAATATAACGCATTTTTGAATGTTCGTAAATACAATGTGACTTATGGAGTAAATATAAAAAAATGTTTTATTTATTTACGATGCGTCTTTTACAAACATGGTATTTAGCCCATAGGATTCACTTAAAGAAATCCTTTTTTTTAGCCTTCATAAATAGAAAGAGGGTTATGGACTAAATATAAAAAGAGGTTTTATTTATTTACCATACCTCTAGTTTATTTATATTTTTATTTACTTACCATACCTTTTGAGTAAGTATAAAAAGAGGTTTTATTTATTTACCATACCTCCACTTTATTTATATTTTTATTTGTTTACACCCTTGCATGTATATAAGGTGACTTATGGGGTAAATATAAAAAATGTTTTATTTATTTACCATACCTCTCATTTATTTATATTTTTATTAATTTACCATACCTATTTTATAAATATGGTATTTGGCCCATAGGATTCACTTAAATAAAATATATTCTTGAAAATTAGGGCGAATGGAAGGTTGTAACTCCTAATTTCAAGCGCTAAATTTACCTTTTTTACCCTCTCCGTTAAAATAAGGTGGGCTAACGTCCATACCTAATTTTTTTATAAAATAAATTTGAGGCTATTTGTAAAAATGTACTATGATACAAAATATTCGCCCACTAAAAATTTAAAATCCCTTAATTTTGCCAAAGGGCGAAAATTTGCCCGTAAAATTTTCCATGTCTCCAAAATTCTGCAGATCGTATCATGTACTTCAGCACATCAGAGAAGTCACCTACAAGCTAGCTTTGACACCCACTACAAAAGTCCATCCAGTCTTCCATGTCTCATGCCTCAAGAAATTGAATGGGAACCACTGCCGCATTCAAACTAGTCTACCTGAATTGGATGAAGAAGGATCAATCTGGCTCCAACATGAATAGGTTCTTGACATGTGACAACAGCACCTGCGCGGCCGCATAATCTAGAAAGTCCTCGTCAAGTGGAAAGACACCTCTCCCGAAAATGCGACCTGGGAACCAGCCACTATCCTTCAGCAGTTTCCACAACTTCAGCCTTGAGTACAAGGCTATTCTTATGGGTGAGGGCATGTTAGGGTCCAACCCTAACCCCCTTATTTATGTAATAGGATCGATTCATAGTTATAGTTAAGTAAAGAGTCAATAAAACCCATATTAATAATTGTAAGTGGTTGACCTGCATTTAAAGAAGGGACCACAGTTAGTTGCAAATGGCCCAATGTATTAGATAGATGGTATTAATAAGAACAATGATATTGACCCATGGTATTGCATGTATGAATCCTATATAAAGGATAGAGACTCCCTTCGAGGAGCATCGTGTCTTATTTTGTAATTGAGCCCAGCTCTATTGGAGGTTGCCCCCTCAAGAGGCAAGTGAACATTGCTTTCCTTTATGAATAATAAAATACTTGCTGTTATTTCTTATTGTTCTGTGTTCTGGGTATATTTCTTCGCATAATTAGTATTCTGGTATCTTCTTGCAGGTCAAGAGCATAACACTTTGCTTCTCAGGGAGGCCCTATAATCATAGCACATGTTCCTAAACTTATTTCATTAATAGATTAAACTTTTTCTATATATATATATATATATATAATTTAAATGATCATAATAACAATTTAAATTAAATGAATACAAAATATTATTAATATTTTTATTTTAGATTTAATGTTAATATTTAGCACTACATCACAGTCTTACCAATAAATTTAAATTTAAATTCTAAAACAATTTTAATATCACAAGCATAGAAAACCTACGAAGTATATATACTTTTCTCGAAACAAAAAAAAAAATCATTTTTTTTTAATTTAATATTGATCGTTTTGTACATTCCAAAAAAATATGTGTTCTGAAATTTATGTCAATCTTTATGTGAATGTGATGTAGCTACATAGAAACTACACAACAATCATAGACATAAACACAAGAAATCCAATGTAGTCCTTATCAGATTCATAATATGGTCTCTGTCAATATTCTCCTTCTATATATATTAAAGATGCAAAAGAATTAGCTAGTTCTAAGCAAAAGAAGCAATATTGATATTAAATATATACAGAATAACATAGTTAAAAGTAATAGAGATAAGTGTTGAGGACTTACCTTACATATTAAGAAGCAAGAAAATTATAGTAAAATCCGAAAAGAAAGGATTGTAGATAATTCATAAATTCATGTGACACTTTACAAATGAAGTTTCATGGGTTAATGTGAATCTTGCAGGATCCTTTTTTACCAAAAATAAAACAAAACCCTAAACACATAGTTTTATTAACACGCTCAAAAGGTTACCCAACCCTAATGATTCATTTTGTGCCCATTCAATATTCTATATTTGAATTAAAAAAACATTACCCAATAAGCCTATAACTAACACAATATATCCCGTTTAAAATTTGTAGGTTGCCAACTAGTTATTACTTTTCAACTTAAAGAGTATGCAGAGGCTGAAGTAACTATGATTCCACACCAACCCAGATAAGGGAAAAAAACTAAAATAACTGACCAATTGAAAACATATAATCCAATTTTTGTGACTCCCTTGCCCACTCTTTCCAACGCCTCCTATAGGTACTAACAGAGGATATAATTGCATGCAGAGGTTAAAATAGTAAAACCCAAAGAAATTTTCAACTAAGCATTGCGGGAGAAAATAATTTATCTCCTCTTCCACTTACCTTTTCTCTTGCTAGTGTGATAATTAAGATACTATATAACACATGGAGAACTTCTAGCATAAGGATGAAGATGAGGAGGTGATGCATGTCACTTTGGGAAAGTGGAGGATACTTACTTTGAATACAAAGGAGCACAATTATCAATTAAAATCAAGTGGTCTAATTTCTCTATGGTCTAAATCACCTTGATCTTAGTAGGAAATCAAACCAGGATAATGAAACCATGAGAATTAAGAATAAGAGTAGAGTGTGGCATTTACATGTGTGAAGCTACAATAGTTCCTATCCTCAGAAGTAGCTAAGACACACCTACATGGGACCTCATGTTCACTGGACATAAATTCTCATCAAGTCCATCAATCCATACCACCCATATCATAAACAAGTCCATTTTTAAAGCTAAAAAGTAATGTCAGTGAAACTGATTGGTGTATGTTATGCCCAGTACCATTGAATAATATTTTATTTATATATAGTTGTGAGACTGCCTCAAACTCATTTACCCAAGGTGTCCACACAATTCCATGTAGAGCTAGACCATCTCAATATCTTTCTCATTTGCAAAACCTATTCCAAAAGAGTTTTCACAGGATATTTACATATATAATAGGATCTCACCCAATTTCAAAACCCCAAAATTATCAATGTTTAAAATCATTTAAAAATAAATTATACCAGTGAAAAATATCATGACCTCCCATAACAAAAAAAATGACGTACCGAAGAGCAATAATTATTGGATGATATCTATGTGTCTTCTTCATACCACCAATTGTGGGAGCATACTTACAAGCAACCTAAAACATTAAAAGTCATAACTTTAAAACCCTAACATCTATTAGTCAAAACCCTAAAGGTTAAGAATGAAATCCATATCAACCTTTGTAGATTTAACTAAAATTGAACCCACTTTGTGAGAAATAGGTCCTTCCACAAATCCTCTTGGATTGCTCGAAGTGCGAGACAAAGGCAGACTTGGCTACGCTTTTCTTGTCTAGCCTTCCAAAAAGCTACAAAAGCATGTACCATCATTTGGTTCTATCATCCATATCCATTTGATTTGGAATCCTATAATGAAGTTACAATTGCATGACTTAGATTAACCACGGTAATCGCACAGTATGATGCATGTCCAACATTTATACCAACACCCACACCTGGAAACCTCGAAACTCGCTTATGTCAGGTTTTGGAATCATGGCTAGGATTTGGCATGTTAAACTAATGGCACAAAAAATGACCAAAATTTGACATTTTAAATTAGTGGCGGGAGAGACCCCAATTATCTAATGATTATTTGGATGGAGAAAAGTTATGATAGGAGGGCGAGGGGTGCTCATCTCAAAGGGAACACCTTATGGCGTAATTAATTAATCATTAGAATTATCAATAAAAATTTTGATTCAATGAAATTATATAAAAATAAAAATATAATAAAATTAATAATTACATTTTTAATTATAATTATAATTAATAATTAAGAAAATCTAGATCCATCTCAACTCCATATCTACCAAGGTCTAAGAGGGATCAAATGTCTTGAGATTAAAACCTCTATTAAAGTGAAAAGATATTTGGTCCTTCTCAGTGCTTGGTAAATCTAGAGTTAAGATGTATATAAGATGATTATATTGATATCTGGATATTTAATATTGAATATTATTATAGGGTGAGTTTAAATTAATCGTACTTTTTCATGACATATTAGATGTAATGTTCACAGAGGCCAAGAGGGATTAAATGTATTGAGATGAAAACCTCTTCTAGAGTGAAAAGAGATTTGATCCCTCTCAACATTTGGAATATATGGAGTTAATATGGATATATGATAGTTACATTGATATGCGAATTGTAAGCCTACCTCTTGCCCCCTTGGACTATTCTTGGGTAGTGGAAGGTGTTACTTTCATTGAACACAACCTCCATAGTCTCGTCATGGAAATGGGATCAAAAAAATTATATTTCCTCGAATTATTAAAACTTGGAATAAATACTACCATCATGTTCACCTTGTCAAGCTCTTATCGATGATATAAATTTTATCGAAATCTGACTCCTAGATCAAAATTTATGGCCATTTAAAATTTGGCCCATAAACCATTGCAACATCAACTAGGCACTACAACGTGGCCCCCATGTGATGCCAATGTGGTAATCCCACCCCACCCTGGGTAGCCCACTTCACCTTGCTATGCTAACATGTCTTTATTGTGCCCATGTGGAATTTTCCACATCAACTCTTTAACATGCCCCACCTGTTCGACACCTGAAGCGATTTGTAGCAAAATCATGTTATAAGGAAAAGTAACGAGTTCGGGACCATAAAGAAAATTAACTTTCCAACAACACCAAAGCCTCAAACCCTAAACACCCCCCCAAAACTAGCTCCAACTCTAAAATATTTCAAACAAAGGCCCACATCCAGGCCTCAAACGACTCCCACAGTTCATGCATTTCGACCCTTCATACCTCTAGTCCTGCAAGGTAGCTCGACCCTTGTCCCACATACAGGCTTTAATCTTATCAATTAGGCTTTTCACTATGAAGGCCCCAAACCTCTGGACCACCAGTCCCACTCACTATGAATTTCATTTATTTTGTTTTATAAACTATCTTAGTGTATTGTTTAAAGTCTTGTGCCTATGTGAATTTTTCAATTATTTTATCACGAGGTCCCTGTCATGCTTCAACATTATACTCATATATTTCAATTAAAGCCCAGGCCTACACTAAACTAGCCCAAGTTCAGGTTTGAAAGCCTCCACGCTATCATTATTTTAATTAAATATATTATATGAACAGGTGCCCAACCCAATCCAACCCATTCAAGTTTGGCCTCAATATGTGGTAAAGGTAGCCAATCCTCCTGAAGGCCTGACCACTGGAACCTTTCTAGTTCAGCCTAAAAACAACACTCAAAGGTACACTTTTTTTTATATCCTTACACCGGTTCGACCAGGTTCTCTTGAGAGCTCGGCCTTTGCCTCACACATGTTTAAACATAACTTCCCATTTCATAAGAAAACAAGATAAAACTAAATAATGAAACACCAATAAATGAATATGTACACAAGGACATAAATTCAGCCTCATACACAAAAATTATCACAACCATCTCTTATTAATAGCATGTTGTAACTTAGTAACAACAACACTAGGCCTTACTATTATGTCCATTCATAAGTTTTCATTCATTCAGTAAGGAAGGGAATGACCAACAAAACAAGTAGATTCCATGAAATCCATAAAAAAAAAAAAAAAAAAAAAACATTTAACATATTGAAACAACCTTCCTCCAACCACTGAGGCTCTATGTTTCTTATAGCATGCCAACCATGGGATTCACAAACACTACAACAACATAAATAAATACTTCAATGTTCAACTAAGTCATGAAATTACTATGAATATACTAGCAGTACATGGATTTCCAAATCCCTCATAATATAAGAACAAACACATGAAAATCTCATCCCAAGCATACAAGAATACATCATCTTGATCAAAAAATCATTAGTGCACCTCAAGCAACCACACATATCCATGCATACAACCTTGTAACCATTACAATATAGCATCCCATAGATCATAATCCTTACCATGTACATGGGCGTATTTGAGCATAACACTCACTATGATTGAAATAGATATTTATACAATAGTCTTGAACTAAATATACCCCCCCCAACACACACATAGTATATGAATTGTACCACTAAATAAGTCACATGCAACGAAGGTCACACCAGTAATCTACCTGAACCTTGAAGATATAAATATGGCTAACACCTCAAATACTCATGGAATCTAAGCATTCCATAAACATCTTGCATCAAACGAGTTAGTTTCCACTCATTCTCTTATTGACAAAATATAACTAAGGAGTATAAGGAAATAAATGAAAACATACTTGCTATAGACCATTATGCATTCAACCATCATATCTTCTGTAAGGATACTCAAGGTCAACTCCATCATATCAATTAGTCCATATTTTCCATAATCACACTAGATAACTAAATCATCCATAGTCATGTAATAAAACATGCGCTTATGCTTGAATGTACAAATGATAGTCATTGATTATTCATGTTACAAGCATTTACATGAATAGTAATATATCTAATTTATACCAAGATATTGGAAACAAGGGGAGTGAATTTGACTCTCCTGCAAACTATAGGCTAATATGCACTGCAATCTTTCTTGTAGATAACCACCCGTAAGCCAGATTCAGAGCATGAGTAAAGATGATCACAAGGGAATGTGCTACATCTAATCAATAACTTCCCAGGAATCCAAGGACCTCATAGTGATTCCACCTATAACCTCAATAATACTTTTCAAACCATTGTGGCTTGTTCTCAACAACAACAATTGTTCCTTCTCAAAAATTGATCATCTTTCTCTCTCTAGCTACAAAAACCATGTTAATCATTTAGCATGTTCCTTATTTCTGTTGGGCCTCTCTAATTTCATTTATGTGCATAGCAATACATCTTTGTACTCCTTCTCTTGGTCCCTTCCCTTAATTTTCTCCTTGTGCTTCCTCAAGGTTTTGACCATTCTAGCACCTTCCTGGAGAATAGTATGGTCATTCATCCTTATGCTTAGGTGCCCATACAACCATTAAAAATGCTTGTACATTTTTTGTCTTTTATTTCTGCAGGAGCCCTTACTCTTTCTTTATTACATATACTACTTCCTTTTTCTTTTGTAGGAAGCTAAATGGATTCTTAATTGCACTTGTTAGTATAGTCTTTTCCCAAGAACTCCCTCCAGCAACTTTCGCACTCAAGATTAGAATCGATGCACTCTACTTAGTGAGTCGTTGTATTACATTTTAAAATTATTTACATGAATCTAATTCATAATAAAATTACAAGAGGGATTAGTTAAAAGTGTTTTCAAAAACCCCACCCCTTTAGAGGAACATTGTCCTCAGTGTTTTGTTCTTGAACAAAAATTTAAGAGTGGTCTTTATAAACAAAACTCATTTATAACTACATTTACATTCATAATTCCTTTCCCAACAACTCAATTAGTATAGCACCCGATAAAATCAACCATTTTCTTAGTGGCTCTTTACAGTTCACAATGATTTCAATGCACCTAATTGAGCTTTGATGACTTTCTTTCTGGAGATTTTTCTACCTCCCATGTCTAGCGTTGTTTTCGACCACAGTTAATGCTTCTTTAGTGAACAACTTCACCTAATTGTTTCTCAGGACACACAATTTAACTATGATCCCAATCAACATTCTGATGACTCTTTAACACCAATTCATATGTAAATTTTGGTAGCCCCTTCTACGTTTCCTCAGTCTCTTTGGAGATATACTTCCTTTTCCATGTAGTCGCTCACCTTCCAATTTTATGTGTCCCCTTAATTTTTCCTAGTCCCTTGGGAAATCTTTCCCTTTGCAAGGATTCCTCACATTAGAAAAGGTATTCATACTAAAGCACTTTCCTACCTTAAAATAGTCACATTAGTCATAGCATACCTCATGGAAATCGGCGCATACAACCAAGTTCCAGTATCATTGCAATAGCCTTATGCTTAATTCTTTAACTATAGCACACTGCTTCACATTATGATATCATCAAGCTACCACTATTTGACTTGAAATCAACCTCATACGTTAATGTTGGAAGTTCAACGTTCCTCCTACATAATAGGTATCTGATTTTTATGAGATTCATCATAAGAGAGTTCCAGACCAATTTAAAGCATATATATACAAACAAATTTATTTGTGAGGCTAACCCTGGAATTTAAATTCAATTTAGATCACAAAAAAAAATCATATTATATCATAATTTCAAGTCACTACAAATCTAAAATTTAAACTAAATTAAATCATTGCCTCAATTGGGAATTTTGTTAAATCAAATATTTGATACTTGTATTTAGTTTTTCTTTCCTTGTTTGTCTCGTATGCACTGAATGGTTTTCTAGACTAGGTAACCACTCAACAGAGCTCACACTGCTCCACACATTATTTTCCTCTTTTCTTTTTGTCTCACACACATTGAATGGTTTTCCAGGCTAGGAAGGCACCCAATGGTCTATATGCTCCATGAGATATTTATCTTTGTCTTCATCTCCAATTCTATGAGTCATTTTCCAAATCAAGAAAGAACTCAACAATGCTCACACTATTCTATGCAGTCTTTTCATATAGGTCCAAATAAGCCCCCTCGCTCACTCACCTCCCAACAAGTGTGGACACTAATAATACTAGTAGTATTATGTTGATAGAAATATTATTTATCATCACACCTTCTAGGCCCATGAAACCCCCAATATTGGGTGGTCTACTTGTTCCAATATCATCACACATCTTAGGCTAAGGAAAACCCCAATCACGGGTGGTCTACCTGTCCCAATATCATCACACCTCCAAGCCCCAGGAAACCCGCAATCTTAGGTGGTCTTCTTATCCCAATATAATCATACCTCCCATGCTTAGGAAACCCCAAATCATGGGTATTCTACCTATCCAAAAGTAGCACTCAATGGCATATGGGCCTCATATGTTAGTATTTAGTATTCTTGTTGATATCAAAATCAACTTTTCATTATCATAGAGAAAATATAAACATGGGAACATGATATCACAAAGAAATAATGATCATCAACAAGAATGTGCACTTGTTAAACATATTCATCACATGGAAATCCTATTGGATAACTTCATTATATTATCCCAAACATTCCATTCACATATTCTTCAAGTTTTATAAGGATAACCAATCATTTTTCAACAAGAATGAATCCTGACAACAACCTTTCAAAAATAATGGTATTACATAAATTCCTTAATCATCAACATGTTCATGAAGCATAACATATTCAAAGAATGTAAGCGTTGAAAAACCTCTTGGATCCACGCAAACCATGAATAAAATTGAAACATATCAATTTCCAACTCGGCCAAAGGAATTATTTACCTAATGCCTTATATTTAGATTATTACCTTGCTGTCATTACCAATGTGTTGTAGATGCTACAACGTCATCCAAAATTTTGGCTTACACTCAATGTTAGAGCCATCCTTAGTCTTTTACATTGATGTTATGAAGACTGAATCTTATTTCATGAACTTTCTTGAAGTATCTTGTTCCCTTTTGCATGTGGAGTAAACTATTGTCTTTTGGCATGTTTGGCTGTCGTGCAATATGTACAAGCCTATTTTGGTGGTTTCAAGGGTCTACCTTTGTGTATATGAGTTGTTATAACTATGTGAACATCTATCGCACTCATTGACAAAGTTCTAAGCACTCTCACACAAGTGTTTTCATGGTCATCCCAAATTCTATATTAATTTCACATTTGTCGTAAATATGCCGCACAAAGGGAAATTATTGTTTCATGCATTTGGATGATCTATGTTTTCATGTCATCAAAATATCTTAAGTGTTTGATCACAATTAAAGTTCATCACTATTCACACCGATCTCGCCAAACCCAAACTTAATCATTTTCAAAAAACCTTTGTGACTAAGCAACCTAGCTTCACTCAGCCTTTCCTGAGCTGTGTATTGCACAATATCAATCCTCTAGATATGACCTTGCTGTTTGGCACTACGAAATGTGCAGTTCTTGCATCCTAGGACTGTTGCACTACACAGTTTCTATGCCCAATCTACCACCTTGACCTCTAGAATTGTGAAGTCATGTCCCCAGCCTAGCTTAAACTACGCACATCACATCCTCAATACTCAACTTCATCCCTTGAGCCCTTGAACTATGCAACTACATAATTTTTCAACCTTCCTTGGCTCCTATAACTATGCAGTTAGCTCTCCCAATGCCCATTCCCTCAGACTGTCCCAATGGCTCCAGAAACTGCATAGTATTGTCCCTCAGACCTGCCTAAATAGCATACTACGTAGTCTCATGGCTCATGCTTTTCTCCTGGATGATGGAACTACACACCTTGAAATCACTGAATGCCTCTACCCATCCTGTCACATGTTTTGGGCTCAGTCGGTGGATTAGAATGCATCATCTTAGACTATGGAATTTTCAGATTGATGTCGTCTCGTCATGAGTGAATTTCAGGAACATGTACCCTATCATGTCATGGAAATATGATGGAGGAGGAGAATGATGCAGGAATCAATCATTTGAGGAATCTCAACAATCGGCCCCACGTTTCACCATTTATTTAACAGTTTGACCTTCTCTTTTATAATCGGATTGCCTTTGTAAAAGCCCAAAACAATGATATTTCCACTTTTAAATAGAATTTCTCAGCGGTACACCGTAGATCACAACCTAAATGATCCAACGGTCTGAATTAAATCGAAAGTCACAAGTCACAAGGTTCCCAGTCTAGTGCTTTCCCGTTTGTATTATTGCGATGCGATTTATTTCACTGATCGAATCGCATATCGGCCATCGTAGTTTCCCCAGGCTTGAGGCCCATTTCCTTTGTAATGAAATATTGCGAGGTGATGTATCACAATCGCATATCGCACTCTCTCTACAGTCGGATCTGATAACACATGAAGGCTTTCGGCGATGTGATATTTTAGCGATTGCACTTCGCAACTTGTTAAGCCCTGCGTTCTGATCACACACCGATGTTTTACTGCGTTGTGATATTATAGTGATCGCTCATCGCAATTATTCAAGGCTTGAGGTTCGCCCTTCTTATAAACAATCTTGCGATGCGATATGTGGTGATCCAATAATTGGCGGGATTTCCATTGTTGTTTGGGACTTAGATCAACGGTTGAAATCTTAAGTGCTCAACACTATTAGTAATACAAAAGGTTGTGATTTCTTTTAACTCTGTGTTTTATATCGTAGAACATGAAAACAAAGAAATATTCAACTCCATCCCGAATACAAATAATCAGAAGTGAAACAAGAATTTCAGCAACATCATTATATAGACACACACACGACATTAATTATTCATTATAAACAAATGGTTATAGAGTCTTGCCTTTGGCTCTATTATAGCAATTAAAAGACCTATGTTTCAATCGGTAAATCCACGCGCTATTACTTGACTCTCACTCCATTCAATCCTCTCTCTCTCTGTCCTTCTATCTACATTACATTTTTCTTATTTTTATTAATCCCATCCTGTCTAACAACTCAATCCCTATTCTTAAACAATCTAACAGTCAAATCACTATTTTCTAGCTATATCACACACCTATGCTATCAACTTATCTTTGAATCTAAAATAATACAATTTCTAACTATTAGAATAATGAAATACAACTCATTTCTTGAGAGATCCAACCCTCTCAGTAAAACTGACTTTTGACCACTCAAATCAATTAAATTCAACTTGTTTAGCCACAACATGTGAATAAAATTTCACATTGCTGGCTAAGTCTAGATGCTCTTGTATCAGACTCCCGGGGAAGAAAGAAATCATCCTTCATATTTTCAGGGCTTACTCCATACTTCTGCAATTCTATTGTGGTTAACTAGCTAGCATCCTCCACTGGCTATCCTTTCCATTTGACTAGATACTGAAAATAATTCTGCCCCTTGGTTCTTTTGGATAATCTTTTGTCCAAAACAGCTTCTACTTTTTTCTTAGCTGTCTTTGGCATTTGTTCTTCCCAGTTCAAGGTTTGAACTTCATCTTCTGTAGTTTCCTCCTTTAGCTTTATCTCTGTCTCTTTGTATTGATACAAATCTGCAATACTGAAAATAGGCATTATCCCAATCCCTTCTCGCAATTCAATTTCATATGCATTAGCTGAAAATTTTCTTACAATTCTACATGGTCCTATCTTTTTCATCTTTAGTTTATTGTAAGTCTTAGTAGGAAATCTTTCTTTTCTCAAATATACCATTACTAAATCTCCCACTTGGAATTCTTTTTCCCTTATTTTCATGTCCACTCTCTGTTTGTATCTGCTACTACTTTCCTATAATCTGCTTTTGACATCTTCTTGTAGTCTTTTCATCTCCTCCACAAACTCTTCATCTTTTGCGCTTCCTATCTCCTGTTTACCCAACTTTCTGAGCTCATACACACCTCTTATATTCGTTCCAAAAATAATCTGAGATGGACTCATTCTAGTACTTCACTTTTGAGTTTCATTATAAGCAAACTTAGCCTGAGCTAGTGCTAAATCCCACTGCTTAGGATTTTGATACACTAGACTTCTCAATATGTTTCCCAAGCTCTAGTTTACTACTTCGGTCTATCCATCTGTTTGAGGATGGTATGTTGAACTAAAACTAAGGTTAGCTCCTAGTTTCTTTCAAAGAGTTCTCCAAAAATTCCCTACAAACTTTGTATCTTGATCAGACACAATACTTACAAGTAACCCAAGTAGTCTTACAATTTTCGAAAAAAATAGATTAGCTATATGTGTCGCATCACTAGTCCTCTTACAAGCAATGAAGTGTGCCATTTTGGAAAATATATCTACTACAACATAAACGGAATCATTCCCTCTCTGAGTTTTTGGTAATCCCAAAACAAAATCCATGCTAATTGCATCCCATGGTCGGTCTGGTATTAGCAATGGTTGGTACAATCCTATATTCTGGCTCCTTCCTTTAGCATGTTGACATATCCTGCACTTCTCAACAAATCTCTTAACATTAGTTTGCATTTTTGGCCAATAATTAAAAACATTCACCTGAGCAAAGGTTTTATCTTGTCCAAAGTGACCAGATAATCCTCCACTATGTTTCTCCTTTATTATGTTTTCCCTTATAGAACATTTGGGAATACACAACTTGTTGCTTTTAAACAATAAGCCTCCTTGAATGAGATAATCTAACCACTGACTTCTATTATGAACTATTGGATTTCGAATTGTTGTATACATATCTTTGAAGTCTGCACAATCTTTGTACATTTCAATCGTTTCTTCAAATCCTACAACACCCACCTTGAATTCTTGCACAATAAAACTTACCCTTCTCAATGCATCAACGACTTTATTCGACTTACCACTCATGTGTTTTATCACAAAAGTAAAACTCTGCAAAAATTCTACCCACTTGGCATGTTTCTGGTTCAATTTCGGCTGGTTATTTATGAACTGTAATGCATGATTGTCCAAATACAATATGAATTCCTTCGGCAAGAAATAATGTCTCCATTTTCTCAAGGCTTGTACAATAGCGTAAAACTCTTTATCATAAGAAGAATATTTCTTCTTCGCTTCATTCAATTTCTCACTGAAGTACGCTATCAGTCTTTGTTCTTGACTCAGAACTGTGCCAACTGCAACTCCACTAGCATATGTTTCAACTTGAAATACTTTTTCAAAATCAGGAAAAGTTAAAATTGGTTCATCTGTGATTTTCCTCTTCAGCAATTTAAAATTCTTGTCTGCTACTTCTGTCCATTTAAACGGATGATTGATCTCCTTAATTGTTTCAAGAATTGGTGCACAAATCTAACTAAAGCCTTTGATAAACTTTCTGTAAAAACTTGGAAGACCATGGAAGCTTCTTACCTCAAATATATTTCTAGGAATAGACCAATTCCAAATTGCTTGGACTTTCTCTGGATCCATTTTCAGTCCTTCTTTAAAAACTACAAATCTTAAGTAAATTAATTCTTCCTTCATGAAACTACATTTCTTCAGATTTATTAGTAGTTTCTCTTTCTGCAGAGTTCTTAAAACTAATTTAAGATGCCCTAGATGTTCTTCCTTACTTTTACTAAAAACTAGAATATCATCAAGATAAATAATAAAAAACTTGCCTGCATATTCCTTCAAGACTTCATTCATTAATCTCATGAATGTGCTAGGTGCATTAGTGAGTCCAAAAAAGCATCACTAACCACTCATACAACCCACTGTTTGTTTTAAGTGCAGTCTTCCGTTCATCTCCTTCTCGAATTCTTATTTTATGATATCTACTCTTCAAAACTATTTTAGTAAAATATTTTGATCCACTCAAACAATCCATCAAATCATCCGTGTGTGGCAAACAAAATCTATACCTGATTGTGATCTTGTTTATGTCTCTAGAATCTGTGCACATACGCCATTCTCCTCCTTTCTTTGGATTGAGTACTATTGGTACAGAACATGGACTAAGAATTCTCTAATTAGTCCCTTATCCATCAGCTCCTATACTTGTCTGCCAACTTATGTGTTCTCTTGAGGAGTTAATTTGTATGCTACTTTATTTGGCAAACTCACTCCTGGTATTAGATCAATATGATGACTAATACTCCTAATCGGTGGCAACGCATTTGTAAACTCATCCACAATAGTATCAATGAAATCATCTAATATAATTTTAACTCCTTCAGGCAAATCATCCAAGTTCGCGGAAGTTAAAATAAAATTACGTTTGGTCC
The DNA here is from genome assembly GCA_031772625.1 of Pinus tabuliformis. Lineage (NCBI taxonomy): Eukaryota > Viridiplantae > Streptophyta > Pinopsida > Pinales > Pinaceae > Pinus > Pinus tabuliformis. Next base: position 620,335,181 of record CM062810.1, on the reverse strand, counting down.
TCCCACAATAGCAAAATGCAACTTCTTGTTTTTCACTACCTCCTTTAGCAGCTCCTTTCCACTTATCAGCATAACACTACTTCCAGGTGCTCCTTTGTCAGCGTCATCCTTCAATGGAAAAAATGTATGTTTAGTTCCATCCTTCTCCAGAGTATAAGTGTTTCTCCTCCCATCATGAATAGCTTTCTGATCAAACTGCCACAGTCTTCCCAGTAATACATGGCATACATCCATGGGCATTACATCGCATAATATCACATCCTTATACGTACCAATTTGTATCTCAACCTTGCATTGTTCTGTCACAATAATCTGATGTCCTTTCTATAACCATGACACTTTGTAAGGAGTAGGGTGTACTGTCTTCACTAATCTGAGCTTGTCCACCATCTCTGTAGAAACAAGGTTGTCAGTGCTTCCACTATCAATTATTACTTTACAACACTTACCTTTTGATTTACAGGTAGTTCTGAATAAATTCTTCCTCTGTGCTGGTTCTTCAATCTCCTTCTCTGTCTTAAGCAAGGTCCTTCTCAATAACAGGGATTCTCCTACTTCAGGGGATTCTTCCTTTTCCATAAGTCGAGGTGGTTCTGGCTTTGCCTCAGCCACATTCGCATTCCTCTGACTTGTTGGTTTATTATGAGGATAGTCCCATGACACATGTCCCCATTCTCCACATGTATAGCACCAAATATCTCTTCCTTGACCTCTTCCTCTAGGCGCAAATCTTCCTCTATAAAATTCTCCTCTCTGTGGTGGTCTGCTACTTGAGCTACCTACTTCATGCTAATGTTTTTGTCCACTTGGTCTGATAGTTCCTCTACCTCTTACTGAGCTTCTTCCTCTATTCCTCTGATTCTGTTTTCTCAACATCTTCTCTTCTACCTTCAAACTTTCTTGATAGGCATCCTCAATAGCTTTCAGACTTAACAAGCTAATATCATCTTGTATGTCATATCTTAAGCCATTGATATATCTAGCTACCTTCTCCATGTCATCTTCTACATGTCCTACTCTAATACTCAATCTATAAAACTCTTATGTCTATTCTTCAACAGACATTTCTTTTTTCCTTAAATTTTGCAATTGCTTAAAAAGATTTAACTCATAATCTTTAGGCATAAATTTGGCTTTCATTTTACTCACCATTTTGTTCCATTGCTTGATCTCGAGCTTTCCTTTCCTCATTCTGGATGTTTGTAGTTCATCCCACCAGATAGTTGCATGACCCCTAAATCTGGTAACTGCAAATTTCACCATCATTTTGTCATCAACATCTTCATAGTCAAAATATTTGTCTAATGACATGATCCAATCCATTAGATCTTCTGCATTGAGACTCCCTTCATACGTAGGAATTTCCACCTTTGTTTTTCCTCTTATTTTAGCCAACATCTTGATGATTTTAGTAGTTTCATTTTCTTCTTCTCCTTCCTCCTCAGAAGATTCTTCTATAGCACTATCAACTCCTTCATCAAGTGCTCTTCTCTGGGTAGTCCCCATAGTGCCTATCAGACTTTGGATATCCTCTAACAGAACTGCATTTGCTTCAGGTCTTCCTCGACCAATTCTAGCTCCTCTCCTTGGTGGAATATTTACTGCAATCAACCTTAATTTTCTGGTTTGATACCACAAATGACGCAGGAAAATGATCATTTGAGGAATCTCAACAATCAGCCCCACATTTCACCATTTCTTTAATAGTTTGACCTTTTCTTGTATAGTCGTATTGCCTTTGTAAAAGCCCAAAACAATGATATTTCCCATTTTAAATAGAATTTCTCAGTGGTACACCGTAGATTGCAACCTAAATGATACAACAATCCAGATTAAATCGCAAGTAGCAAGTTGCAAGGCTTCCGGTCTAGTGCTTTCCCCTTTGTATTGTTGTGATGCAATTTATTTCACCAATTGAATCTCATATCGGCCATCGTAGTTTCCCCAAGCTTGAGGCCCATTTCCTTTTCAATGAAATATTCCGTGCAATGTATCGCAATCGCATATCGCACTGTCTCTACGGCCGGGTCCGATTACACATGAAGGCTTTTGGCGATGCGATATTTCGGCGATCACACTTCGCAACTTCTTAAGGACTCTGATCCGACCACACATTGATGTTTTACTGTGATGCAATATTATAGTGATCGCTCATTGCAATTCTTCAAGTACTGAGTTCTAACCTCCTTATAAACAATCTTGTGATGCGATATGTGGTGATCCAACGATCGACGAGATTTCCACCGTTGTTTGGGACTTAAATCAATGGTTGAAATCTTAAGCGCTCAACACTATTAATAATACAAAAGGTTGTGATTTCTATTAACTCTGTGTTTTATATCGTAGAACAAAACAGAGAAATATTCAACTCCGTCTCGAATACAAATAATCAAAAGTGAAACGAGAATTTCCACAACATCATTATATAGACACACACGCGGCATCAATTATTCATTATAAACAAATGGTTACAGATTCTTGCCTTTGGCTCTATTACAGCGATTAAAAGACCTCTATTTAAATCGGGAAATTCACGTGCTATTACTTGACTCTCGCTCCACTCAATCATCTCTCTCTCTGTCCTTCTATCTACATTACATTTTTCTTCTTTTTATCAATCCCATCCTATCTAACAACTCAATCCCTATTCTTAAACAATCTAACAGTCAAATCACTATTTTCCAACTATATCACACACCTATGCTAACAACTTATCTTTGAATCTAAAATAAGACAATTTATAACTATTACAATAATGAAATACAACTCATTTCTTGAGAGATCCAACCCTCTCAGTAAAACTGACTTTTGACCAATTAGGTCAATGAAATTCAACTTGTTTAGCCACAACATGTGAACAAATTTTCACATTTCTGGCTAAGTCTGGATGCTCCTGCATCAGAGAATAAGGAGGGAAACATGCTCAAAGACTCTCTTGTATCTAAGCTTACAAGTTGTTTGATCAAGAGAAAGAAAAGGGACATTATTTTTCGACCTTATCCAAGACATGGGATCATTGAATATTCCTTATCACCAACTGATGTGGAGGTGAAAATAAAGCATATTCAGGAAGACATCCAACACTTAGCAATAATAGTGGCTTGACATTACCACGTCATCAAGTAGTCCATGTGAGTAGTGTGATGTCATGTCATGTCATGGGTAGTCATATGCCACATCACCATTGTGGATCATGTATATTTTATTGAAAATGTATTGTAGAGTGGATTTCCAAAGGACACATGGAATGTCAACATTCATGTAAGTTGAAAATTCATAGGAAGTCAAATAGTCATGAGGGTAGTCAAAGAGTCACCCTTGGTTATATATATACTCTCTCATTGTATGAGCGAAGGAATTTTCACCTTGGCTCCTCCCGCAAGGCATTAGAGAGAGAGCTCAGTTTTTTGAGGAGCAAGGGGTGACTCCAATGATCCACTACTGAAGCTAGTGATGTACATTGTAAACACATGTCTTGGAATTTTTGCTTAATAACAAAAGCCTTCAAGGATAGCATGTTCTTCACGCGTCGATTATGAATGTTTGTAAGACTATTCTACAGGTGTTTGTATTTCATGTTTTCTTGCACATGTGCTAAGATAGTTGAACTATTTCAGTTGTTTTAGTAGTTATATTATTGAGAATGTGCTTTAATGGTTGTCATTGTTGTCCCATCCTAGTGGACTATTCCAAAGGATATTAGATAGTTCTTTCTTAATCTGTTCGTTGTAATGACCTTCACGTCCTCTACGAACTATTCCACTAGATGTTAGACATAACCTTCCAGTTCATGTGTGTCTCTTCTTGGGTGGTACTACTGCCTCTCACTTAGAGGCTCAGTTTTCTCCCTTGTCCATAATAGAAAAACCTTGACACATTTACAACTAAAAAATCACCAGTAACACCTTCTTTCTCTTTGAAGGCACCATTTCATCCCTCTCTTTTGCTGACAATTAGAGCCAAGGAAAATCTTTAAGGATTCATTAATCGGGCCTCTATGCCAGATGGGACTCCTACACTAAAAGATGTGAGGTCTAGTTGGGACTGCATATCAGGGAGATCCCATGAATTTTGGTGGGTCCAACACTATCAAAATTTATGGCACTAGAAGTAGCGAAGCTAGATTTTTATGGCTCATAACTCCACTAACCCTAATATTACTTCCTATGGATAAGGCAGTGATATTCCCAGCCACTGCCCCACGTGCATTCTTGATGTTGGTAATTCTTCTCAGCCCGAGACTGAACAACCTTACGAACTCATAGACAAAAAACTTCAGGTCATCTTCCCCATCACGTGAAATTTTGCGAGTGTTATTGGACTGATACCTAGAATAGAAATTGTTCCATATTTTTTGAAGAAGAACCAAACAACCCCTACTAGGATAGTGGTTTCAATAGTTGAAAAGTTGGTTCTGAGAACCCTTTTAGAGTTAGCAGATTCTAAATAAAACACAAAAAAAGAAGAACAACCTCCAACCTTCAATGGTGGTGATGGTGATAATGCAGTGCTCTAAGATAATACTTTCCATGGGTTGGGCAAAGAAGAAGAAGAAGAAGAATACCAATCATATTTTGAAGAAGAAGGGGAAGACAATGAAGAGGACATGCCAAATCAAGGTCTATATTGGATGTCTCAGGGCACACTTTCACTACAGAGTGTGTTACAGAAGATGCCAAAGCATTTGGAAAAGCTCCTAATGAAGTATGACCCTCACAAAGCAATAAAGGAGGAGTACCATCTTGAGAAATTTTACCTACATTTGTAAACACTTGAGGTATGCTATGATGATGTTGCATGTGGAGTAGCTCTATGTATGTTAGATGGTAGAGAAACTATGTGGTATCATAGTCTTCCTCTGAAATGCATCCAGAATTGGAGGGGGTTTAAGAAACTTTTCCTTTAGAAATTTGCTGACAGTAAGACCCCTACCATGTTATTGAAAGAACAAACTTTTCCTTTAGAAATTTGCTGACAGTAAGACCCCTACCATGTTATTGAAAGAACTAGGAAGTCTCAAGATGGAGCAAAAGGAAAAGGTAGAATATTTTAATCAGAGGTTTAATTGCATTCTAAATAAGTTCTCAGCATACACTAAACCTCATAACTCCATCACCATTGATTATTACACTTCTACCATGCCCACCAGTGTTTCACAGTTTGTAAAGAGAACTATGAAACAAACATTAGTTGAAAACTATGAAGAGGGAATGGCAGTTGAAAAGGACTTGTGCACAATTGGAGTCATTTCAGATGATGAACCAACTAAAGACTCCTGGGACATAGGTAAAAGGTCTCATGCCTTTATGAGTAAGGCCAAAGAGAAAGAAGTTATTGATCTTGAGAGCTTGACCCGTACTGTCAAGTCTGCCAAATGAGTTGGAAGAACTTAAGCAAAGGTTAAGCGAGACCACCATGAGTAGAAAGTCTCTTAGGCTCAACCTATTTAGAAGGACTACAACTTTCGGTAGTAGCAGCAACCAACCCACTAAGTCTACATAAAGCTCCAATTTGGTATTGAATATTGAAAAATTGGTCAAAAATCAATATTGTTTGTATCATCAAGAGTATCATTCCGAGAAAACATGTCCACCATGGAATTAGGTCATGAGCATTCTTACTACGCATCTTGTTGATGCGGTAGTGGCTAAGGAATAGAATGAACCTCTAGAGGAAAAGCCAGAAGTTGTTGCAACCAAAGAGATTCCGAGTATGGGGCATGCGATGGCCAACTTCAATTTCATACTCACATCCCAAAAGAGTATTGTTGACAAGAAACCTCCGAGTGATGGTGTGGAGTAGAAGTAGACAAATTGGTACAACTTGAGAAGCCACAGGCCAACTGCAACACCAAAATTGTCGAAGCAGAAAATCAAAGAAAAAATGTTAAGAATGATCAGTCCACCCATAAGCTCAACATAGAACACTTAGAGAAAGTCTGGTAACTAAACTAAAATGAAAAGTTCTTTCATAAGTACTAAGAATAAGACCGACATTCCGGAAGTCACAAACTAAGTTACGTCCCCATACACTGTGACAGTCCTTCCCGATGTATATTACAACATAGTTGATGACATGAAGAAGGTTCGTATGGACATTTGAATGTTTGAACTAAAAAAGATCACGAGCGACCAGGACATCCTCATATGGACACTTCGGCAGTCCATTGCAGGTAATGATGCTTCTTCTGACAAGGGATCTAGTATTTCTTCTGGTTCCCTCGAATCTGTAATTAATTCTTTAACAATGGATGTAAATACACTCTACCCTCCTTTTGTATTAACTTTTGAAATATTTAATTTCAATGTACACAATTTCTTGGTTGGTTTCAGTGCATCGATGAATGTAATGGCATTATCTGTTGCCAAGAAAATGAACACAAAATGGAACAAAGCAGATACACAAATTATTGAGTTGGAAATAACTCATGTCCATGCATTTGGTGAACTCAGAGATATGATCATCGTTTATCATCCAATGAGCTAGTCCACCAATGTATCAACATAGTGATTGTAGACCTTCTAGAAGCATATGGAGCATTGTTGAGCAGAGACTAGTCCAACAAGATACAAGGGTAATTTACTATGAACTAGTAATAAATATGGCTTCCATATAAGGGTATATATAATCATATCTGGGTGAATTCATAAATATACATGAAACATATTGACACTCCCTTGAATGGACAGAATTATCGAGTAGCTTTCACAAAACATATCTTGGACACTTTCTTTCTAGAAACCAAGTTGGGTTGTTATCTTGGATAACCATCCTCAGTCCCACCAGATACACAGTTGGAGAACCTTACTATTCCAACTAGTGAAAATGACATTTGTACAGTAAGTAATAGTAATAATAGTATCAGTGTAGTTCCCAGTCCTTGTACATATGATATGTGGACTTTGTAGTTTGATGGTTCCAAAACACAGGAGGGATCTGGAGTTGGTTGCATTTTAATAGAACAAATATAGAGAAAACATTTTATCTCTAGCTACTTGGAATTTTAGATCACAAACAACACTACAAAATATGAAGCACTCATCTTGGGCTTCCAAAGATCCATTGACCTCAATGTTGTGATCTCGAAAGTAGTAGGTGACTCAGAAATTGTGGTGCGAAAAGTATGAAATACCATACATTGTGTATCACCTCATCTTAGAAGCTATCATCAAGAGGTATGACATCTTATTTCACATTTCCAAGCTTTTAATATCATTTGTGTTCCAAGAAAGCATTACAAAGCTATGGATGCATTAGCAAATGCTGCTGCTAGGTTGTCACCATTGAGGGACAATTTTTCTATTGAAATTATTTATAAGCCATCTCTCCTCAATAATATCACTAATTTGTGCATTTTTTATGATGACAAGTAGATATTGTGCTTCATGGAAAATGCTGATTTGTTCAAAGACGCAACGATCGATGAGGACGAGCATGAAAAGGTATTGTAGGAAGAAGCTAGTGAAAGTAAAGGAAATCTCATCCCAAAGGGTGTGGTATCACCTACAGAATCGCTTCCAGGGACCTGTTAATGCTAAAACCCACAGTTTCATGTTGTCTCATGGGCATATTAACTTGGGAACAGAAAAATATCCAAAGTACGTCAATATTGGTACTTGTTGTACATCACAAAAGTGGCAAGCCTTTATCCACTTTTTCAAGAAGTACCAAGATGTGTTCACGTGGACATATGATGAGCTTAAAACTTATGACACATGAATCATCCATCATGTGATACTATAAAAGAAGGGGCCAAGACATTCCAACAGAAATTGAGAAAAGTAAATCCAATGATTGAGCCTCTTATTTAGAAAGAGTTAGGGAAACTGCTAGATTCCCAGATCATATACATAGTGCAACACCTAACTTCGGTGTCAAATTTTTTCCTAGTAAGAAAGAAGTTCAGGGAAGTTCGCTTGTATGTCGATTTTTGAAATATCAATTGTGGCTTGGACAAGGACAACTACCTCGTACTCTCCATGGAAAAAATATTGTACATGGCATCGGGGTCAGAAATGTTTTCTTTGCTCGATGGTCACTCAGGGTACAACCAAGTTCTAGTTTCAGAGTGTGACAGACTTAAGACCACCTTTTGCACAGTGGGGCATGTTCACATTCAGGTGAATGTTGTTTGGGTTAATCAATGCTAGTGCAACATTTCAACATGCTATGCACATCGTTGTTCATGGGATGATTAGACGGGGAGTAGTGGTATATCTTAATGATGTAACAATATTCTCCAAACAGAGGTCAGAGAGCATACACCACTTACAGTAAATTTTTAAGCAATGTCACAATTATGGGATATCTTTAAATCCTAAGAAAAGTATATTTGCGGTGTCCAAGGGTAATCGTTTGGGCCATATTATTACTACAAGTGGGATTGAGGTAGACATGGATAGGGTCAAAGAAATCATGTAGATTCCCTTCCCAATGAAAAATAAGGCCATTCACTCATTCTTGGGGATAATCAACTTCCTCTGTCAGTTCATCTTCGACTATGCTCAAATTGTTAAGCTGATATAAGAAATGGTGAAGAAGGATGCAATTTATAAATGGGATAAAAGGGAAAAGGATCTGTTTTCCTGTATTAAATAGGATATCACAGAAGCACCCAAATTATATAGCCCAAACTTCAATAAATATTTTTTTCTCTACACCTTTTCTTTTGAAACTTCTCTCATTGTTTTACTCACCCAAAAGGATGATCTGAATAATGAGCATCATATTTCTTTCATGAGCGCGAGTCTGAAAGGACCTAGAATTAACTACCCCACCATGGATAAATAAGATTATGCAATATATAATGTAGTGAAGCACTTTCATCCCTATCTATTGAACATTCATTACATTATCTTTGTTCCGCACATAGTAGTCAGATCACTTCTTGTTCAACAAGAGCTGGGTGAAAGGAAAATGAACTAGATGAATGGTTTAAAACAATATGGTCTAGAGATCAAGCCAGCTTACACAATCAAGGGTGATGGTCTTTGTCGAATAGAAGCAGAAGAAATTACCACAAAGGAAGAAGAACAATATCTTTCAGGATGGGAGCAAGAAATTTAGATGTTCAACGTTGAGCAATCCTCCCCCACTACTAGCAAAAACTCTTGATACCTTGATGTGCACCAATACCTTGAGCACGACACCATGTCCTCCCACTTTTACACGTGGCAGAAGATGACACTCAGACTTAAAGCATTATCTTACTAGTTGGTACATCGGGTGCTTTTCAGAAAGCACCACAACATAGTACTACTAAGGTTTCTGGAAGCACATGATTTCAAAAATGCATTGCGTGATATCCATGATGGACCAACCGAGGGACACTTTGCAGGTAACACAATGACACATAAGGTCATGCAGGCTAAATTTTACTAACTTATATTATTCATAGATTCTCATGCTTATGCCTGCAAGTGTCTAGTATGTCAGAGGCGTGTCGACAAACACGAGAAGTGAGCCGCCCCATTGCATCCCATTGAAGTGGAATAACCTTTTCAAAAGTGAGGCTTGTATATTATTGGAGAAATATTTCCGCATTCATCGAAGTAGAACCACTATATTATTACTTCCATGGATTACTTTATCCAGTATGTATAAGAAGTTCCACTCAAATAGGTGAATGATTAGGAAGTCATTAGCTTTCTGCAATAGAACATCATTTCCATGTTCAACATTCGTACTTCACTTATTTTAGACAATGAAACATAATTATCATCGCTAAGAATTTATGATTTTGCATTAGAAAATGGTATTATATTGAATCATTTAACAATTATTATCCACAAGGGAATTGTCTTTCTGAATCCACAAATAAGAATCTAATCCGCATTATCAAAAATACCATATTCTCTTAGCAGCGAAATTGACACTCCACTTTGGTAAATTCCTTATGGGCTGGTTGATTCACGTTGAAGCCTTCCATGAATACCTCCCCTTACTTCCTGGTATATGGAAAATAAGACATCCTCCTAACCAATATCTACTTGCTTTCTCTCCAACTCTCATAAGAATCCTAAGGCAACTCATGCCTTTTAGTACGGTGTAGGATGGACACCCTTCACAACCTACAGGAAGAAAGGTTAAAAGTGAAAGAAAAAATTTCACTTCATAATAGTCATATCAAGAGGTGGTTCGATAAGAAGTCTATAGGGAAGAACAACTTTAGTGTGGGTGACTTAGTCTTGAAGTGGTATAAAGCCTAGGAGGATAAAGGCAAACACACTAAGTTTGAGTCCCTAAGGATTGGATCATTCACAGTACACAAAATACTTGGCCAACACACTTACTGTATTAAATCACTTGACGAGAATATTGAATCTCTCCCTATCAATGGCCAAAACATAAAACATTACTTCCAATTAATATCCAGGGCTGTGACCTACACTATGTACATAGTATTTTCTTTCTTTTTTTCTTGAGTTTTGTTTTGTTTTTTTCTCATGAATAAGTTTCGTGCATGTACATGTTGTGGCTTCTAAGTATTTGTGTGGATGAACTCTAAAGAGTCTTGTGACACTTCAACGTTTGGCTAGATTTTTTCCATCTTCTGTGTGTTGTTATATATTTTGGCTAGTGATGTTTTGATGAAAAATATGATCCATCTGTAAGGAGAGTTTCGGTCCAACCATGAACCCATGTCTATTACGAAACCTCATCCTTTAACTTGGACTTTATGTTACGGTGTCTTCATGCTTCTCCAATCAGTAGAAGCGAGAAGGGGAAAATCTAATTGAAAAAACCTAGATCAGAGGTCTCTATATGCTTCTCCAAAGGAACAACCTCTTGTTCTCTAAATAAGTTGGGATCCCTCTTCTACCCCAAAATAAATAAGTGTCGATCCATAGTTCTCTTTAAAATACACAAATAAAGGCAAAAGAACATAAAGGCTTCTTGCGCAAAGAGGTGAAGTAAGCAACTCGACCAAGGTACTGTCGAGGCTTGCTGAAGCGAAGGAATGTTTGTGTTCCTACATGACTCTTTCGAGGTACTGCCTAGGCCTATTGGTAGTGGTGTAACACCAGAGATGAAAAACTATACTCTAAAAATCTTAAGCTCGGGAACTACACTACCCTTCTTAACTCTAAACATTGTGATATCACTGAATATTATGTTTGTTCAACTAAGAAGGAATAAAGGGGACCATGTCTATTCATGGGGTAAGTGGGAAGACCAAAGTAATATGCACAATGAATGAATAATCCCTCAAGAACCGAGGTCCTACACAAAAGAATTTAACTGAGATAGAGAAGATGGAATTCAACCAGTGTGTCACCAAGTGTTGTAGCTACTACAACACCCTCCAAAATTTTGTCTTACACTCAATTTCAAATCCTTCCTTGGTCTTGTACATTTATGTCACAACACCAAAGCTTACTTCATGAACTTTCTTGTAGTATTTTTTTCCCTTTTGCATATGGAGTAAACTGTCATCTTTTCGCATGTTTAACTGTCGCGTAATGTGAACATGCCTATTCTATTGGTTCAAGGGTATATCTTTGTTTATATGAGTTATTATAACTATCTAAACATATGTCGTACTCATTCACAAAGATCTGAGGACTTTCGCACAAGTTTTGTCACAATCATCATAAAGTCTATCTTAAGTGTCGCACTTGTCGTAATTTGTTATAAAGTGTCCCACGGAGGGAAATGATTTGTTCATGTGTTCAGATGATTTATGTTTTTGTGTCATCAAAATATTGTAAGAGTGTGATCACAATCAAATTTCATCACCATTTACACCGATCTCATCGATCCCACACTTAGCCATTTTCAGAAAAACTTCCCAAGTGAGTAACTTAGCCTCACCGGGCTTCTCCTAAGCTACGTACTATGCAGCCTCAGTCCTCTAGCTGTGACTCTAATTCTTATCACTGTGCAATGCACAGTTCCTTCCTCCCAAGACTGCTACACTGCACAATTTATATGCCGAAGCCCCGACCTTGACCTCCGTAATTGCACAGTCATGTCCCCAACCAATCTTAAAGTGCATACTTTAGATACTCAAGCCTCAAGCTCATCCATTGAGGCCTCAAAATATGTATCTACACAGTTTTCTATCCTTCCTTGACTCCTAGAACCCTGCAATTAGCTTTGCTAGTGTCCATTCCCTCATCCTATCCCACTAGCTCTGGAAATTCCGTAGTCTTATCCCTCAAACTTGCCTGAACTATGCACAATGCAATCTCATGGCTAAATATTTTCCCCTGGCTACTAGAAATTTGCACTGCACAATTATTAAGTCCCTCTTCCCAAACTATCACTTGTTTTGGCCTTAGTTGGTGGATAAAAATGCATCATCTTAGACTATAGAATTTTCGGATTGATGTGGTATGGTCATGAGTGAATTATAGGAATAGGTACCCTATCATGTCATCGAAAGATGATGGAGGAGTAGAAGAAGGATGGAATCATGATCAAATACTCTCTTGTAGAGGAACTGACAAGTTGATCGATCAAGAGAAAGCGAAGGGACGCTATTTTGTGACCACTATCCAGGAAATGAGATCAATGAATATCCCTTATCACCAAGCCATGCTAAGGTGAAAAGAAAGCATCTTCAAGAAGACATCCAACACTTAGCAGTGATAGTGTCTTAACATTTCCATGTCACCAAGCAGTCCATGTCAGTAGTGTCATGTCATGTCATGTGATGAGTTTTCATATGCCACATCACCATTGTGGATCATGTATATTGTATTCAAAATGTATTGTAGAGTGGAATTCCAAATGACACACATGGAATGTAAAGAGTCATGTAAGTTGAAAAGTCTTAGGAAGTCAAAAGCTCATGAGGATAGTCAAAGAGTCACCCTTGGTTATATATATATATATATATATATATATATATATACTCCCTCATTGTATGAGAAAAGGACTTTTCACCTTGGCTCCTCCTACAAGGCATTAGAGAGAAAAATTAGTTCTTTGAGGAACAATGGGTGGCTCCAATGCTCCACTACTGGAGCTAGTCATGTACATTGTAAACATGTGTCTTGGAAATTTTACTTAGTAATAGAAGCCTTCAAGGCAAACACGTTCCTCCTGAATGGCTTATGAATTCTTATTAGACTCTTCTGCTGATGTTTTTATTTCATGTTTTCTATCACATCTGCTAAGACAGTTGAACTATTTTAGTTTTTTTAGTACTTATCTTATGAAGAATGTGTTGTAATGGTTGTCATTATTGTTCCATCCTTGTGGATTATTTTGTAGGATACTAGACAAATATTTCTTCATTTGTTGGTTGTAACGACCTTTGCATCCTCTGTGGAATATTTTGTTGGATATTAGATGGATTCTTCTAGGTCATGTTTATCTCTTATTGGGTGGCACTACTACCTCTCACTTAGAAGCTCAATTTTCTCCCCTCTCCACAATAGAATAATCTTAACACATTTAAAAACTGAACACTCACCAAGAACACCTTCTTGCATTTCAAAGACACCATTGCATGCATCTCTCTCGCTGACAGTTAGAGCCATGGAAAATATTTAAGGATTCAGAAACTAGGCCTTTATATCAGATGGAATTCCTACACCAAACAATGTGAGTTCTAGTTGGGACTTCATATCAGCGAGATCGCCTGAATGTTGGTGCGTCCAACACCATCGACACAATGTTATTAGATGATATTATTTCCTATTATGATATTCAATGGTCTATTTAATCATCATGTCATCACCCATTTTGTTCTTGTGCCATCAATTTTCAACCTTTGTCATTTTTCACTGATGCTCACCGCAATTCTTAGGAGCATCATCATAAAATACTTATGAGTAATGGACCATTCCTATCCACTTTCCCAAAGAAATTACACGCAACTTGGAACCCATTATATATCCTTTTTATGTTACCCACACATGGAAAATGCAATTTATACTCTCATGTTATCACATAGTTATGATATGTTAAAAAATTATTTGCTTGTCATATTACTATGATGATTCTCAACCAATGGCCTTCTAGACTAACAACATCATCATACATTCACTACATAATAAGCTAAATAATGCATGTGTTCATATTAGCCATGCAATATCAAGTTTAGAAAACATCCCTTTTATGCCATTTTCATGGTTGTCATGTTGTTGTCCATTTATTCTCATGGACCCAACCAACCCTCTTGGCTATTCTCTCATTGTTTTCACCTTCTTACTTGCATTTCTTCATGTACATGGTTTAATTTAATAAAGGTGTTACACTTCCAGTTGGATTTTAATTTAGGTCCTCTCCAGAGATCCGTTTTTTTCCACACCCAAAAATAGAGAGAAGTAATGAAGAACAATAAAAGCTCCCAATAATAACATATAATAAAAACATAAGGTAGTATGGCCATACTCAAACTCAACAATAAAAATAGTAAATAATATATGAAGCTAATGATAATAAAATACATATAAAGAATTCATTAATCTGTAAAAACTCATCCTCATGAGTTCTAGTGTTGAATGTGTCCTTCACTGCCACATATAAATGTATATGTATAGAATCAAACCAAATATTTTCCAATGTTTTATGGAAACCTTAAAATTTAATTTCCTTTCAATATATATTGGAGAGATTAAGGTGATGTCTCCTCCTCTCTTATAACATTACAAAATGTTGGTTGATGATGCAAGAGAATTTAGACCTAGTCAGAAATGTGATGATATGATCACATGTTGTGGCTAACAAAGGGTCGAAAGATAAGAGATAAATTAATTTTAATAATTTAAATGTATGAGAGTGTTTTATTTGTTGTCAAAATCCGAGCAGAGAAGGGTATAAGTAGTTGATTGATCCTGCCTACGTGGAGATCAGGCCAAGCAGTTAGATTATCTAGTTTAAATAGGATATGAGGGATTTGGAAGCTTAAATTAGCATTTGTTTGAGAAAAGAGTGGAGTGAAGAGATTCTTTGAGGAAGAATGAGAGATTGTTGGATCTGAACTAAAATGGTTCATGAATCCGTATTTGTATAAATTGTGATCTTTTGAATAATTAAAGGTTAGAGAGAGAGAGAGAGAGAGAGAGAGAGAGAGAGAGAGAGGAAAAGGAGAAAGCTAGAGGTTAGACAGAGTGTTACAGAGTGTGGGAGTTGATCAGAACACAAGATGTTCTGTATATTATGTAAATACTGATATTAATGAAAGGAGTTGTGTGAAAAACGTTTTTCTACATGTTTTTATTATGTGAGTTGATTGTTTAAATGTAGACTGAATCCTCTATTAAATACTAGTGTTGTTGATCATCGATTGAGTGCAGACAAAGATCGAATGAACTGGTGAATCATCATTAATCATAGGTTGGATCAATGATGATTTTTTTATGAGAAGATATGATGGTGATCAACAATTGTAGGGGGTAGGAGTGTACTGATTTCTTGATCGTGACTGAAGCCCCACACTCTCTCCTAGCTGTCGATCTCATATTCAACTCGTAGGTCACAATCAATTGCGGGGGTTAAGCCATTTTTTAAAACTTGTGCTAGTTGAAGTCCCGCAAACCATAGATTTGATGACCACTTATATCCAACAGATTGAAGGTCATTGCGAGGCTTAGATACAGAGGTGTTAAGTAGAGAAGGCAGTCTTCATAAGGTGGTAATCGGATTATCAGGCAACCTCAAAACCATAAATGGTATTCCAATGGATAGACCCGATAGGTTATGAGCCAAAATATTAACTCAATTGAGATCCGAAGGATATCAGACCCTCCGTTGAGATGGTGATCAGATGCATATCGCGTCTAAACATGCACGATCAATAATCTGCAAATCGGGCCCGACGAGCAATTCAACTGTGCCTTAATTCTATTGAAGTCTGGTTGATCATAACTATTCATTGTGGAGAGCATGATCCAATGGTGATCGGGTGGTAAATGTGTGTGCGGGTTAATTCAAGAATCAAACCCGATAAGCTTATGAGTTGTGGCTTTATTTCTTTTTGGTTCCGTGTAAAATTTGGGGTTTTGCCATATTTCAGAAAATTGAAGGAATTTGACTATTTTAGCAAGATAGCGAAAGTGAAGGTTTAAAACGGGTTTTCTATTGTTTGAGTTCTGATAAATCAATCAAGGTGTGTTAGCCAAATCAAGCAAGGATTTAATTAGGTTAAGTCTGGATTTGTGTAAAGGGTGTAGTTTCACTTCAAGAAGGAAGTAGACGTGGGCCATAACACATAGGTCCACGATGGAATTTTGAAAAGATGTAGTTTGACTACATCAAAGTGGTATCAGAGCAGAAGGAGATTCTGTGTAGAGCTACAGTTATGTTGTGACTTGGTAAGTGTGTGGACTTTGTAATTTTTGTGCAGAGTAACAATAGAGAAAGGTGAGGATATTTGCAACAGCCTAGAGTAAGGAGTGCTCATATGGTTCTAGAGGAGAGAACCAGAGAAATGCTAACAGACTGAGCTCAAAGGAAAAAATATTGGTGAAGCATGTGTAGCAAGAAGGGGACTTGTTACTGCAGAGGCTGATTGCAGCTCACAAGTTAAAGCTGTTAGAGAGACAAGAAGCATAGGATAAGAAAAATCAGAGCACAAAGGATACTGAGAACAAATTATTTTGATGATTTTTATAGAGACTTGTTTGAATATCCAAAGAACAACAAGGGAGTGAAACTTCAAGAGGAGAAGGTGTTTTCCTTGTAGGAAGTGAAACTTCCATATTTGAAGTCAGTGCTTAGTAGTGTTTAAATGTAAGTTGATTAAATTATTGGTTTTGAATTTAAAGACAAAATAGAAGAATGGTTTGTTGTGGCACTAAATTCATTTAAATGGTTTGAAGAATTTTGTGGAAAATTGAAGAATGAATGAAGATTGTTTAAGTATTGTTAAAGACAATGATATTGATGGTGAAGGAATAGTTAGACTGAAGACTGGATTTGGCAGATCTGAAAGAAGAGCCACTACAAGGATTGAAATTTGGAATTTGTAGAAGCAAGACAAGATTTTCTTACAAAAACATTGTCAGAAGGAATTTGTAGTGCCTGTCATGAATTTTATAAATATTGTTGAAGTTCAGATAGAATCTTAATTGATTTTAAAAGCTGAAGTGTTCATTATGAAAAGTAAGATGGAATTAGTTTTAAGATATCTTTGAAGGAAATTGGCAGGTTTGGAAGGATACTTGATGAGTCCTGAGGTAAGATTATGCAGGCCAAGGAAAGTAGTAAAATTGCTTAAAGATAGAATAAGCCATAGCAGCATCATAACGCATGAGCTATGTTAAAGAAGATGAAACAAGAAGAACTCTCAGATGAAGAAAATGTGATAGTACCCAACAATAAAATGAAATTACTAAAGGTAAAGAGAAGTCAGCAATTGAAGATGCAGCAGCCAACATCTTTGGGAGCTGAGCCAGAGTAGTCAAGGAGAAGAAGAGGTTCTAGTGCAGAGAACCTAGAAAAGAGAGGATACCAAAAGGATGTTTTGGTATGTCTAACAACTAATAGACTTGTTACAGAAGAGAGAAGGGCTAGTTGCAGCTCACCAGTGAACAAGGAAAGTTCACCAAAGGAAACAATGAATTTGACTATTGGTAGTCATAACAAGGTTATAGAGGAGAGTCATAGATAGAGAGAAAAGAGTTTCAAAGAATTTGGACTCAAGAGAATGAGTAAGGAAGAAATTGACATACAGGTGGTTGAGATAATGACAGAACTTAGTCGTTTGAAGAAGTTAATACTGAAAGGAATTAGAGAAAAATGGAAACAAGTATTTTATGTGGGAAAAAGAGTTAAGTGGCCTATCAGGGAATTATTTGTTGAGAAATTAATACTCTGAATAGTTGAGAATTAAAGAATAGAATACATTTTTCAACCAGAGAAAGGACCTCTCCTTGGGGAAGGAGACAGTGATGATAATGATGAAGAATATGTCTATCCAGATCAGCATGAGAGGAAGGTGTTGGTAGCATCTTCACAGACAAGAGAGTCTCATATTTTTGGGATTAATTATTTATGTGAATGTAAAATTTCAGGTATGCAGGTGAAAGAGGAAGAGGCAAGAAAAACACAAAAGGAGATGCATAAAGACTTTCAAGACTTCGATTGGTGGATGAAATTAAAAGGTATGGTTGAATGGTTGTGTCTTCTCTTGTTAAAAGCATATTGGATCATGTTTGAAGGAATTTTAGCATGGATAGAAAACCAATGGGAAATGGACAAAGGAAAGGAAATAAATGCATTACAGATTTGTGAAGTGAAGAGAAGAGAAGCTGACACATAGAACTCAACTCAAAAAGTTAAGGCAAAAGAAACTTTGAAAGATCAAAGCCTTATCATAGAAGAGAGAAAGAAATTATTGTCTTACTTGGATAAACTGAGTAATGGAGAGAATTGTTTAGAGAAGAAAGGAATTTTACAAACCTATGATGAGGTTGCCAAGCATAGTTAAAAAGCTGCAATCCAAGAAGTATTCTTTGATGAAGAAGAAAACAGAGATGTTGAGGAAGAATTCCTCAATAACTTAGTGCACTACCAGAATAGTTCAAAGAGGCAGGAAGATCTGATCATTGAGGCTTTAAATGGAGAGTCCTGTATTTTTTAAACTGATATTTTGTGTATGTTTTCAGGTTTGACAAGTAATGAAAAACAATTGGACAATGTGCTTATGCATGTTGATGAAGAAGTGACATTACTAGAAGAAATGGCTGGATTAGAAAAGTATTTTGAGCATGTATTTAATGACCTTGAGAATAATGACATTGACAGGAAATTTATCATAATTCAAGAAACTAAAGAAAAGCAAATGAGAATTTGTAACCATAATGAAGCATCTTCAGTAGAGGATAAAGATAGAATTACTAAAGGAAAATGTGAAAGAATGTACGATGATGTTGACAGATACAGAAGATCAGGAAATTTGTGATTTTGAAATTGATTATTTTTATGAGTCTACAAATCATGAGGAATTTTTAAAAAAATAGAGATTTGTTTCTGTTATATATGAACATGAAACAACATCATTTTGTTGCAATGGTATAAGTACAAAAGATGAAAGGATACTTCATGATGATATGCTCCAAGAAATTCTAGCTATTGAATTGTTAAATGATAGTCTTGTGTCAGAACAAGGAACACTGTGTAATGCAGAGGAAAGTGCTGAAATCAAATTTGCTGACAATTTAATAAATTTTGCATAAAATCAGCATAAAGATATGATGACAGAATTATCTGTGGAGAATGGAAAGCATAGTAATTTTGAATCTGATAATTGTGATGGAAATTCTGTTTTATACAGTAAAGAGGAGCCATGTGTAAAGGACATGCTTATTGAATATGAAGGAAGATTTAATTTGTTGGAAAAATTATTAAGTGAACTTGATGATATAGAGGAAACGGGGAAGTTGTAAAGTGCAACCAACAAGTTGTCAAAGAAAAATGTAAAATAAAATTGGATAGAAATTTCATAACTTCTGTGGTAAGGGAGAATGTACAGCAATTGGATGCCAGTGGAGTTCCTCTAAAAGAAAAGTGTGAAGAAGAAATTGAGAATTGTGGATGATGAAGTCAATCAAGAAGAGAACTAGCAAGGGAAGCAAATTAACAAAAGAAATCTGCATTAGGAAAGGGAGAGGACAACAACAACATAAGATTTGGAAACCTGGAAGGATTGAAGTAACAGTGGTAGGAAAAATGAATCAGCACCATGATGAAAGAGATGACAAGTACAAAGTAAAGTTTGGGATACTGGATGATCACCAGAAGAAACACATGACCAGGAGGTCATGAAAACTTTCAACTTTGGGAGTCTAATGTAGGAGCATTTAGACCTAGTCATCAATGTGATGGTATGATCACATGTTGTGGCTAACAAAGGGTTGGAAGACAAGAGATTAATTAATTTAATAATTTAAATGTATGAGAGTGTTTTATTTCTTGTCAAAATCTGAGCAGAGAAGGGTATAAGTAGATGATTGATCCTCCCTATGTGGAGATCAGGCCAAGTAGTTAGATTATCTGGTTTAAATAGGATATGAGGGATTTGGAAGCTTAAATTACCATTTGTTTGAGAAAAGAGTGGAGTGAAGAGATTCTTTGGGGAAGAATGAGATATTGTTGGATCTAAACTAAAATGGTTCATGAATCCGTATTTGTATAAATTGTGATCTCTTGAATAATTAAAGGTTAGAGAGAGAGAGAGAGAGAAAGAGGAAAAGAAGAAAGTTAGAGGTTAGACAGAGTTCTGAGACTGAGTGTGAGAGTTGATCAAAGCACAAGATGTTCTGTATATTATGTAAATATTGATATTAATGAAAGGAGTTGTGTGAAAAATGTGTTTCTACGTGTTTTTATTATGTGAGTTGATTGTTTAAATGTAGACTGAATCCTCTGTTAAATACTAGTGTTGTTGATCGTCGATTGAACACAAACAAAGATCGAATGAACTGGTGAATCATCATTGATCACAGGTTGGATGAATGATGATCTGTTTATGAGAAGATCTGACTGTGATCAACAACTACAAGAGGGTAGGAGTGTACGGACTTCTTGATCGTGACTGAAGCCCTACACTCACTCCTAGCCATAAATCTCATATTCAACTCTCAGGTCACAATCGATTGCGGGGTTTAAGGTGTTTCTTAAACCTTGTGCTAGTTGAAGTCCCGCAAACCGTATATTTGATGACCTCTTATATCCCACAGATCGATGGTGATCATGAGTCTTAGATACAGAGGTGTTAAGTAGCGAAGGCGATCTTCGTAAGGTGGTAATCGGATTATCATGCTGCCTCAAAACCATAAATTGTATTCCAATGGACGGACCCGATAGGATATGAGCCAAAATATTCACTCAATTGAGATTTGAAGGAGATCAGACTATCCGTTGAGATGGTGATTGGATGCATATCATGTCAAAACATGCACGATCAATAATATGCAAATCGGACTCGATGAGTAATTCAACTGTGGCTTAATTCTGTTGAAGTTCAGTTGATCATAACCATTTGTTGTGGAGAGCGCGATCCAACAGTGATTGGGTGGTAAAGGTGCGCATGGATTAATTCAAGAATCAGACCTGATAAGCTTATGAGTTGTGGCTTTATTTCTTTTCTGTTCCGTGTAAAATTTGGGGTTTTGCCATATTTCAGAAAATTGAAGGAATTCGACTATTTTAGCAAGATAGTGAAAGTGAAGGTTTAAAATGGGTTTTATATTGTTTTGAGTTCCGATAAATCAATCAAGGTTTGTTAGTCAAATTAAACAGGGATTTAATTAAGTTAAGTCTAGATTTGTGTAAAGGGTGTAGTTTCACTTCAAGAAAGAAGTATATGTGGGCCATAACACATAGGTCCATGATGAAATTTTGAGGCTTAGATGAACTACTCTTCTTCCCCTTTTGTTATAGTTTAGGACAGTCTCTTTTTAGGTGCTCCCCTCCATAATTCAAACACGAAAATGATGTCCTTTCCTTTTTAGCCTTGCTAGGCATCTTTTTTTCCCCGTCATGATGAAATTTGTCCACATCTCAAGGGGTTGAAGCATACTACAACATCTATTTTTGCATGACGAGTTCTATGTCAACATGGTGTTTATCCTTGCCTATTAATTTTACATCCTGATGAGTCTTCTATTCTCTGCCTTGTAGCTCTTTAACTGAGCCTTCAAGCTCCTGAACGTCTCTACTCTTTCTATGATCCAGGTGGATATTGGTGGCCACCTGCCAAGTCCACCTGGACCCCCACCATTGTCTTTCTCAGCATTTTCAGTTTCCTTAATTGTAGCATAACTTACTATTTTTAGCAGTTTTTCGGGTCCTGAACTTCCGGAGCCGTTTTGATGCCCTAAACGACGTTTTTTGGGGAATCCAGGGGCAACATGGGTCCATCGAATGGACCATGTTGCCTGTTCCAACAATGATAGTGCTCGGATAGATCTTTCTAATGAGCTATTGTACGCGTCAAACGGAGATCATATGCCAAAGTTACAACCCCGGGAAGTTGATGTACCAATTTACCCCCAAACGGGGCCCACAGATTGGCGTTTCATCTCCTAGGGTTAGGTTTTGGAATGTTAAGGGTTTTCCATTGTTTCTCAACAATAAATAGGCCTTCGAGCCTCATTGTAACACAGTTCAGAGGCATGTAGCCATCACATCTCTTCTCAGAGATAAGCTACCATCGCCCTAGCTGGTTTATTTCCATTTCTGGTTGTAAGCATATTTCAGTATTTTCCATTAATGAAATGAAGTATTATTTCCGCTGCATCTTTGTGTATATGGTTATCTCTGTAATTTGTTGCGTTCTTGTTTAAATCCGGATCAGTGGTATCAGAGCGGTTTGCTTTTTCTCTGTTTTTCTTTGCATGTCCCCAACAAGGTCGGGATATAAGGAGTTAGGGCTTGAACTGGTTGAACCTTTGCAAGACCAGCCTCGCAAATCCCAACGGCCTCCCATGGAGGACGAGAAGAAAGACGAGGGGGCAGGAGCTTCCATTAAAATCTTGCTCGAAGAAGCCCTCGAGCGACAACGGAACGCGATGATGGACAGCTTTGCCCAGATCCTTCAGCGGCTACCCAGAAGCAACGCATCGGCTTCCAGCAGCTACTCTGGAAACGCCACAACCTTTAAGGTACAAGTTAATTTTGAAATCCCCATATTCGAGGGTCAGATAGACGCAGATGCCGTAGATAAATGGTTAAATCTGCTAGAGGGTTATTTTTCTGTTCATGAATTTTCGAGTCGGGAAAAGATTGTTTTTGCTCTTCTCAAAGCAGCCCCCCACGTCAAGGACTGGTGGGAAACCTACTGCGAGCAGAAGGATGAAAGTACTGGCTCACTATTTTCAGCCGCACCCACCTGGGATTCGTTCCGGGATGCCATCAAGGAGCAGTACTACCCTGTCGGAAGCTATGAGGATGAATACATAAAGTGGACCACGCTGCGGCAGGGAAGGGACCAAGACGTGCCGGAGTTCACCAATCTTTTCCATACCCTTCGCACAAAGTTGGGTATCAAGGATTCGGAGCAACATTTGATACTCAAATACCGTGGCTGCCTGCACAAGTACATCCAGGAAGAAATACAATTCCTAAACATCCCCTCGCTCGGCGCAGCATACCGATATGCCGTCAAGGTCGAGCAGAAGTTTAAACAAAAGAAGCGAGACTTTGGATCTGCGAATCCAAAGCAAGGGAAAGGTGCCCCTAAACCACAGAACAAAGGACAAAGCCAAGGCGGGACAGCCCAAGACAACCAGCCGAAGCTGCAAGCAAAGAACAGCGCCGCGAAGCCGAGAAAGGACACTGGAAAATGGTGCGAGTTCCATAAGAGCTCCACTCACAACACAAGTGAGTGTCGGGCCAAGCAGTCACTGGTGGCTGAGCTAAAGGTTTCAGAATCAGATGCATGTTCCGACTCTGAGTCAGAACCCGATAAGGGGTATGAAAAAGGGAAGCAGATCATTGATGCGGATCCCAGCGCCACTGTTGCTACCGCAAAGATCCAGAAAAATGAACCCGAAGATCCAGAGGAGGAGGAGCGTCTCTTCCACTCCCAGATGTGGGTAAAGGGCTCCCCGATACAGTTCATTGTTGATAGCGGGAGTCAAAAGAACCTCATTTCGGCAGAGGTCGTGAAGCGGTTGGGCTTACCGACCACAGCACATCCACAACCATACACCATTGGGTGGCTTCACCAAGGACGAGATCTTCGCGTGAGCCAGCAGTGTCGCCTTCCATACAACATCAAGCCCTTCACGGATGAGGTATTGTGTGACATTGCTCCCCTTGAAGTTTGTGATGTATTACTAGGACAACCATACTTGTGGAAGCGACATGCTGTGTATGAATCAAGGCCCCGTGCTGTTATTATTACATTGGGAAATAAGTTGTTCAGGATACCAGAGGTAGCACCACCTGCCGCCATCTCTTTGATTACTGCAAAACAATGCAGTAAGATCATTTCCAAAACCAGGAAATTTGTTTTCCTGATGATACGCCCTCAAGGAAAGAAGAAGACAGTGGCTGCGGCCTCCAAACGGGGTCCCTCTGCACGACAACTACAGATGGACAAGATTGTGGAGGAGTACGAGGACATCTTCACCTCCCCGGCAGGGGTTCCTCTGCACTGTCAGGTCAAGCACTCCATCGATCTGACCCCAGGTGCGCCGCTACCCAATGGACCAATTTATCGGCGCTCCGTTCTAGAGAAAAATGAAATCAAGAGGCAGATTCAGGAGCTCCTGCAGAAAGGTCACATCCGTCCGAGTTCATCGCCCTG
The DNA here is from genome assembly GCA_031772625.1 of Pinus tabuliformis. NCBI lineage: Eukaryota > Viridiplantae > Streptophyta > Pinopsida > Pinales > Pinaceae > Pinus > Pinus tabuliformis. The sequence goes on along the minus strand of CM062810.1, from coordinate 620,310,970 downwards.
TGGGAGCCCGATCGTGTTGGTACAGAAGAAGGATGGGACGTGGAGACTCTGTATTGACTATCGGGCGCTGAACAAGATCACTGTCCGTAATAGGTACCCGATCCCGCGGATTGATGACCTCCTAGACCAACTAAAGGGGGCGAAATATTTCAGCAAGATCGATCTGAAGTCAGGATATCACCAGGTACCAATCGAACCCTCCGATGTGTGGAAGACTGCCTTCAAATCCAAGGAGGGCCTCTTCGAATGGTTGGTCATGCCTTTCGGATTGACGAATGCTCCTGCAACCTTTATGAGGCTAATGGATGACATCTTGCGGCCATTCACCAACTCCTTTGTAGTAGTATACTTGGATGACATTCTGATCTTCAGCCAGAGTTGGGAAGAGCACCTCCACCACATCCGACAGGTTCTCCAAACACTGCGGCAACACAAGCTATGTGCCAATTTGGAGAAATGCACTTTTGGCATGACCCAGGTTCAGTATCTGGGATACATCATTGATGAACAGGGGGTGCATGTCGATCCAGCCAAGATCCAAGTCATTCGGGATTGGCCCTCTCCAACCACTCTAACAGAGCTCCGCAGCTTTCTAGGTCTTGCCAACTTCTACCGCAGGTTTGTGTTGGGGTTTTCTCATATTTCTTGGCCCTTGAGTCAAGTCACCAAGGGCGGGGCGAAAGCAAAATTCTTTTGGTCTGAATCTCAACAGAAGGCATTCAGGGAATTGAAGGATCGCCTCTGCACGGCACCAGTGCTCGTGTTACCAGATTTACAACAACCATTTGAGGTCGAGACAGATGCCTCTGACTATGCTATTGGGGCAGTCCTTACTCAACATGGACATCCAGTGGCATATCACAGTGAAACACTTTCAGACACAGTCCGGAAGTACCCCACTTATGATAAAGAGATGTATTCCATTGTACAGGCCTGCCGACAATGGAAGCATTACATTTTGGGGAAGGAAACGGTCATCCACACAGACCACCGACCTCTGCAGTTCATACAGACCCAAGGGAAATTGCAGAATGATCGCCATCAGAAGTGGTCTACATACCTGCAACAGTTTCACTTGAATATCAAGTATAAAAAGGGCAGCACCAATAATGTTGCAGATTGCCTCAGTCGGCCACCGATCATGGCACTAACCACCGTGCTCAACTCTTGTGGGCACGAGACTTCTGATTGGCCACTTCTCTACAAAAGCGACCCAAAATTCGGCCACACATACCAGACACTCTTGGAGGGTCGGCATGTTGCAGATTTTCACCTCCAGGACGCCCTATTATGCCACCTCGGTCACCTTTGTGTTCCTTCAAGCGAGCGTGCCAAGATGATTTGGGAGGCACACTACAGTCGAGCTGCTGGGCATTTCAGGGTCGAGAAAACAGTGGCATTACTGAAAAATTATTTCATTTGGCCAAATCTTCGATAGGATGTTGGGAAGTACATCCAATCATGTATTGCTTGTGCCATTGCCAAACCGACCATTAAGAAGCACGGCCTCTATACCCCATTGCCTACCCCTAGTCGACCTTGGGAATCCATCTCCATGGATTACATGTCAGGCCTTCCTTCCACTAAGCATGGAAATGACTGTGTTTTTGTGGTCGTCGACAGGTTCTCGAAGATGGCCATTATGATGGCCTGCAAGAAGAATATCACAGCAGAAGCCACTGCTAAACTCTTCTTTGAACGAGTGTGGGTGCACTTTGGGATCCCACAGTCTATCATCTCAGATCAGGACAGTCGGTTTCTCAGCACATTTTGGTCCAGTCTCTGGTCAATGCTGGACACCAAACTCACGAAGTCCACAGCCTTCCATCCTCAAACTGATGGCCAGACATAGGTTGTCAACAGGATGATTGTGCACATTCTGCACATGTATAACTCAAAGCATCCATGCACATGGGACGAGAGCCTCCCCTATGTTCAGCACAGCTACAACCAATCTCTTCACAGCTCCACTGGCCATAGCCCTTTTCAGGTGGGTTTGGGATTCCAGCCACTATGCCCCATTGATGTGGCCATTCCCCTTGCAGCTACTCACATGAATTCAGCTCATGTCCAGTCCAAAACAGATAAGGCCACCAGCTTCATTGAGCGCATCCAACATATTCGCCAGCAGGTCCATGACATTCTTGAGAAATCAAATGCCAAGTACAAGCAGCGACATGATCAACACCGGGTGCCACACAAGTTTCAGGTGGGCGACAAAGTCTGGTTGCATTTGCAAAAGGAACGCCTTACTGGAGCCTATCGGAAATTGAGACCACTCCGATATGGTCCTTACACCATTACTAAGGCTATGGGAGACAATGCATTTGAGCTCAGCATTCCCCCATTCCTTGGCCTGCACCCAGTGTTCAATGTGGACCGCCTTCGGCCATACTTTTCACCATTGCTAGACACATCCGACATTGCAGAACAGCTCAAACACACAGAATTAAATCCAGATTGCATGGAACAAGCTGCAACTGATCGGATCATGGACACACAGATCAAGAACACTCGCCAACAGAATATCCAACTGTATCGAGTTGTCAAAGCAGGCCAACTCCTTCAGCAGGGCAAGTGGCTCACCAGGGAACAAGTTCAGCAGAAGTTTCCTCATCTCATGGAGGAGCTCAACGCAATTGGGACCTTTGCTTCCTAAGGGGGGAGGAATGATCCAGGTGGATATTGGTGGCCACCTGCCAAGTCCACCTGGACCCCCACCATTGTCTTTCTCAGCATTTTCAGTTTCCTTAATTGTAGCATAACTTACTATTTTTAGCAGTTTTTCGGGTCCTGAACTTCCGGAGTCGTTTTGAGGCCCTAAACGATGTTTTTTGGGGATAGATCTTTCTAATGAGCTATTGTACGCGTCAAACGGAGATCATATGCCAAAGTTACGACCCCGGGAAGTTGATGTACCAATTTACCCCAAAACGGGGCCCACAGCTTGGCGTTTCATCTCCTAGGGTTAGGTTTTGGAATGTTAAGGGTTTTCCATTGTTTCTCAACAATAAATAGGCCTTCGAGCCTCATTGTAACACAGTTCAGAGGCATGTAGCCATCACATCTCTTCTCAGAGATAAGCTACCATCGCCTTAGCTGGTTTATTTCCATTTCTGGTTGTAAGCATATTTCAGTATTTTCCATTAATGAAATGAAGTATTATTTCCGCTGCATCTTTGTGTATATGGTTATCTTTGTGATTTGTTCCGTTCTTGTTTAAATCCGGATCATTCTAGGGGTTTTCCCCCCTCTTATTCATGATGGGTACCTCTATCCATGCATTTTCTTCTTGCTGCAATTAACCTCTTCTTATGTTCTTTCCCACACACACACACACTACTGCTAGTTATAGCAATATAAACAAATTAGTTGTTAACCTACCATGCTAGTACCATGCATGTTAACATGTAGTTGTTCGTGATTATAAAATTTCATGTTAGTCCCATATTCCATGAATGAGGGATACATATTAGCATATTTGTAATGTTATCATCACAAGATTAGAAATCAACCTTTTTACCAAGAATAGCAGCCATGACAACTGCAAGCTTAAAATTCAATTAGAAATAAATCTAACACATCAACATCGTTTATCTATAATTTTACAATTATAATTTTATCATGGATATGCATACAATAGAGTTTGCAATCAACACATATCGCTCAATCATAATGCTACTACCAACACCTACTTGCATAAGCAAGCAATCACTAGAAAAGAATACACTCTATAACAAAGATACAAAAAATGTATTCCTCAAAGATCTAGTATAGAGTGTTTCGATTTTCATTTCATACACATTGATCCCATCCAGTCCAAACACTGAAATTGAATTCCCCAACAATACCTTGTAAAAAAATTTTAACATACTATCATACAACCTTAGAGTCCCAAATTTGTCTCCAGATTTCTTGTAGTCGAAGGTGTTATTTTCAATTAATCTGACCTCCATAGTCTCACCATGGACATGGGGTCATAAAATTTTTCTTTTCTCTACTTTTTTAAAACTTAGAATAAATACTACCATTGCATTAGGCTCATTCAAATATTTCTGATGATATGAATTTTATTGAAATCTGACTCGTGGATTAAAAGTTACGGCCATTTAAAATTTGGCCCATAAATTATTTCCATTCAACTAGGTAGTTCCATGTGGTACCCATGTGGTGCCCACGTGGAAACCCTACCCCATATTGGGTGGTTCATGTCACCTTACTATGCCAACATATCTTGATTGTGCTAATGTGGAACCTACTACGTCACCTATTCAATAGGCCCCATCGATCTAGCCCATTTAGCATGAGCAGAAATAATCATATTATAATGAAAATTTAGGAGTTTAGGCCCATAGAGAAAATGCGATTTCCAGCGACCCCGAACCCCTTACCCTCTCAAACTAGCTCAAACCCCAAACTAGTTCAGAAATACACTGACATCTAGGCCCCAAACTACTTCCACACTTCATTCACTTTGGCCCTTTCAACCTCCAGTCCTCTAGGATAGCTCGGCCTCAAGCCCACATCTAGGCTTTTAGCTTATCGATTAGGTGTTGCACTCTAAAGTCCCCAAACCTCTAAACTTGTAGTCCCATGCACTATGAAATTCACTTTTCACTTTATAAACTATCTATGGGTATTTTTAAAAGTTCTCCACCTATGTGATTTTTTTGATTATTTGGCTCCAGTCCGCTTCAACATTATATTCATATATTTTATTCAAATCTTGGGCCCACACTAAAATTGCCCAAATTTGAGCCCAAAAGCCTCTACGTTATCACTATTTAATGAAATATATTATATGAATGGGCATCCAACCTATTCTATATCATTCATGTTAAACCCAAATATCTAGTAAAGCCTCCAAATCATACAGAAGGTTGAACCACCGAAACCTTTTTTGTTTGTTCCAAAAATAGCACTCACAAACTCACTTTATTTTACATCCTTATAGGGGTTGGACCATGTCCTTCCTAAGAGCCTATCCTTACCCCACACATTCCTAAACATAGTTGCCCATTTTATAAGAAAACAAGATAAAACTCAAGAATTAAACACCAATAAATGAATACACACATGAGGACATAAATTTAACCTCATGCACAACCATTATCACAACCATCTCTTGTAAATAACATGTTGTAACTTAGTAACAACCACACCAAACCTTACTAGTTTTCCATGCGTAACATGCCATTCCATGAGTAAGAAAAGTATTGACCAACAAAGCAAGCAAAGTCCATGAAATCCATAACAAACATATTTAACACATTGAAACAACCTTCCTCCAACCATAGAGGTTCTATTCTACTTATAACATGTTGACCATGGGTTTCACATGTACCACAACTACATAAATAAATACTTTAATTATCTACCAATTCATGAAATTACAATGAATATACCAACATGATAGGAATTTCCATATCCCTCATATCATAAGAACAAACACATGAACATATCATATTAGACATACAAGAACACATCATTTTTACCAATAATCACTGGTGCACCTCAAGAAACAACACAAAACGATGCACATAGGCCTATAACCTAAGAAAATAGTATCCTATAGACCATAATCCCTAACATGTCCATGAGCGCATATAAGCATAACACACACTATGATTCACATAGGTACATTTGCAACAGTCCTAGACTAAATATGTCCCACATACACACACCTAGTATATGAACTATACGAAGAAAGAAATCACATGAAACCAACGTTATAATAGTTAATTCCCAAACCTTCAAGATACAAAGATAGGTAACACCTCAAATACTTAGGGCATCTAAGCATTCCATAAACATCCTACAACAAACAAGTTAGTTTCCACTCATGCTCTTATAGAAAAAAGATAACTAAGGAGAATAAGAAAATAAAAGAAGTCCAAGTTGTTGTATACCACCAAGCATGTAACCATAAGATTTCCTACAAGGATACTTAAGGTCAACTCACTTGTATCAGTTAGTCCATATTTTCCATAGTCACACTAGATAACTAAATCATCCATAGTCATGTAATAAACATAGTGCTCTTGATTGAATGTATAGGTGATATTCATTGAGCTTTCGTGTTACAAGCATCTACAAGAATATTAATTTTTCATCTTTATACCAAGATGCTAGAAACTAGAGGGGGGACTTTGTCTCTCCTCCCAACGATAGCAATACAATGAACCAATCTAGTTCAACAACAGAGATCCATATGGCATGACAAATATATCAAAGAGAGAAAGTTCCACCTAGGAGATTGGGAATTATTGTTTGATTCAAAGTTTAAAGGTTTCCATGGGAAATTTCAAACTCATTGGCTTGGGCCTTATGAGATTGAAACAACCTTTGATAATAGTGCAGTTAGGATCAGAACTATTAATGAAGAAAGGACCACTTTTCTTTTGAATGGTCATTGACTGAGAATCTATCATAATCCATTGACCAAGGAAGAATTTATCAAATATTTGCAAGATAATATTGATTTAAAGTTGGTGAAGAAGGATTTTCCTTCTTCCCTAACTTGATCTCCAAAAGTCTTTTTTCTTTCTGAAAAATAAAAGAAAAAAAAAAATAATAAATAGATAAATAATGTATAAACTTGAAAAGAAACAATGGTTATCATGTTTATATAGAAAATCTAAGGTGAAAATCAATTTTTGGCACCTTAAATTTTCCTCATACCTATTCTAAACCCATTTTTTTTATATCCCACTCTTTTCTTTTCAGAAATAAAAATAGCTACAGAATTACTGAGTTTTTGTAGCTCTAACAAATTTCTGCAACCAATTTGACAGGAATTTTTTATGAAACAATTGAAAGAGTGATTGACTCCCTCCACTGCAAAGCACCTGAAGATAATATATATGACAACAACTAAAGGTTAGAAAGTAATAAGTCAAAGGTATGCAACTCTTTAATTTGATAATAGGGATCAAAAAAATTAATTATATGAATAATATATACACCGTACTACCAAAATTCAAAATCATTATTACTAAGAGTTGATAGTATCATGTCAAATCGGATCTAATCCGCCATTCACTCCTCATCATTATACTTACACTCCAACCCACATCCCGATTTTATTGATCCAATCGTCTAAATCATGCTCATTCACGCTCTCAACAGTTAGATTTTGTCTCACTTCTTTATACCCTTACCACTTACACTCCCATCATTCAGACTCTCATATACATCGCTCTAAAACCCTTCAGAACCCTCCTACCGTGTCAAACAAACAGTCTTGAGACAAAGCTTCTCAGCCATGAGGGTTATAGTTAGAACAAAACGAGTATGGATAAATTGTTTAGAAGGATATCCACATACAAGAGAATTATTGCAGAAAGCGCAATGGCTGGAGTTTATGGAGAAATTCAATGCTTTCCACAAAGAAGTAACCAAATCCTTCGCTAGAGCTATTGATCAAGTGGAAGTCAATATATGGTACATAAAATTTACAGTAACAAATTCCTTTGCTGCTGAAGCTACTGGATTGCCCCAAATTGGAGAAAAATGGTTTAAAAATAGAGGTATTGAGAGGGAGGACTAGAAGGTTTTTCTGAATAAACTTAGCATGGACACCAACATTTTTAAGAAGGGCATTACAAGCACAACATTGAAAAATAAGTGGAAAAAATAATTTTTGATAATTCAAAAATTTGTTACTTGTGAAGGGAGGTTGGATGCATGTTTTTCTATCATATTCGACTGTTGATGAATTTTATTGAGGATAATGAAATAAATCTTCCATACTTCTTACTTAATAGTCTAAGGAAGATGTCAAGGAATGTTTAAAGGAAAAATCAGTTTATAGAGAATACCATGTATCACCATGGTATTGTTAGAATCCTTGTTGAATTTCATCTTAAAAATGTGGGTGATAATTAGGAAATCTTTTTAGTGAGGAATCATTTTAAGGAAGATACTCAAGAATAGCCAAGTAGTAGCAAAGCCAAGAGATGGAGAAAAGGAAAATTTGAAGAACTAGTGGAACAAGAATAACAACAGGCACAGGAGCCGTCAGAGGATGACATTCCTCTTGAAGAAATTTTAGAGAATATAAACAAGAAAAATGTTAGAAGAGAGAAATCAAACAAAGAAATAGAGAGCACACCCAAAATAGAAAATCCTAAGAAAGGAACAAAGGAAAAATTCAAATGCCTCCTATGACAAGTTTAAGAAGAAGTACCAGACTCAATCTAGCAACAAAAGAATTGCCTTCAAAAAGTATAAAGCATGTCAACTTAGAGGCAGAAGACTATTCAAGGGTTTCTCTACCAACTTTCATCTCACCTCCTTAGATCCCGGGCCGAAGAACACTTGAAATTGATCCTGTACAGCACAAAATTTATGATTATATCAAGTCCCTGTAGAAAAGAGAAGAAGAAAGAACATCTTTTTTAAATCAAGAAGAAGTCCAATTTAGTAAACCATAAGAACCTCTAGTGATAAATGTTTTAAAACAAGAAATTTTCGAGATGGAGACACTAAACAGGTACATTCAGAAGGAGAATCAAACCCTAAAGGCACAGAGTGAAATCCAAATAGCTAAGAGTGACAATCTTCTTTTACACCTAAGTCTGTGGTATAAGAAAAATAAGAAGTTGAAGCAGAAAAACAAAGCTCTACAAAGACAAGTCATAAACATGAAGTACAAGATTCTCATGAAAAAGCCAAGGATGGTAGTGGTCAGAAAGAAATGGAAAAAGGTGAATTTGGATGTACTTGCAGAGGTCTCAAAAGAAATGCAGTAATTAAACAGGAGACATTAGTTTTGTGTTTTGCATGACATTAAAAAACCTTGGAATGGGGAAATGTAGAGTCTCATGACTATTTTGTTTTTAACACTCTTTTCATCCATTTTTCCTCTTTTCACCATCACTATCAACTCAAATAAGTATTCAACAATAGATTTTGACATGGTAAGGTACTCATATGTCTTATTTTTCATGTTTATTAATGTGCCTTATTATTAAGTTAAAAGATTGCAATAGCTATAGAATTAATATGATTCTGCAGTTGTTTCATGATTCCGCAACTATCTCCATGGTTTTCCGGATTCTAGTATGCCAACCAAGCAAAGAAGCACATGGGCATATGGGGATTGATCTCCTCATGGATCTCCTCCTATTTTCCTAAGCCAAATCATCAAGGAAATTTCCCAGTGGCACAGTCAAAGAAGAAATTCAATACATGGATAGGTGGAGCAACGAAAGTTCAGATAAATCACAACTCTCCGATTTTCTTTCCAAATAGAAAATCATCAAGAAATGTTATTACTCTGTTATATATTATAATTCAAACTAGGATTTTTTAAAGTTTTATAAGGCATAAAATTCTCAATTTGTTGAGCATGAATTTTATGTATATACTCTGTAAATAGAAAGTAGAGGAGGTTCGTATGTAATCTTTGAATGACTGTTTAAAGTTTTACAACTATGTTCTCTTTAATTGAAGAAGCATTTTTGTCAACCTCATGCACAATTAGTTGTTGAATTAAAGTTCTAAAACCTATTGTTTTGTGGAGGGCCCCTGCAGACAGTTGAGGTTCAATCTTTTATGTTTAGCTCTGTCATTTCGTTTTCGTTATTTCCAGAATTCATTATCGTAGCTTCAGTTTCTTTATAGTCATTTTTTTACAGTCTTTTTCTTTTTGTCTACCAATTTCAATCATTTATATGATTCTAAAATCAAACCATGTATATACTCTTCTTCTTTTCATAGAAAATACATCTGTTAAATTGCATTCCTTGTGTTTTTTCTGTAACATTTCAAAGTTGAATTGTTAATTATAGTGTAGAGATCTCAACATAGGATTCTTTATAAATTCATTCTAGAATATAAGTGATTCTCTTTTAGAGCATACATAATTGTCTTTCTAGAACATAAGTAGTTTATTCACAGATTTTAGAATAACTTTTTTTTAGTTTCCTTTTAAAAACACAATTTATCTTAAAGAAGATTTTTGTAGAATTTACAAAATATTTTTGCCTTTCCATTAACTTGCATAGTAGTCCTTTTGAAACTATCTTTTCCATTACCTTGCATAGCAGTTCTTTTGAAACTAATGATAGTCAGTTAAATAGGATCATGATAGCTTGTTTAAAAAAAAAATTCAGAGTTGATTGTAGGAATTTAATTGTAAATCATCAATTTCATTAGGAACATAAGAATAAAGAAAATCCTTAAAATAAACACAATCATCATTTTAATAAACTCAAGAAGCCTTCTAGCATATATAGTGCACTTGCACTTCCCAAGTTTACCAACTCCCGTCAATAATCTATGTAAGCAATTTAAGTACATTAAATTGACCAAACAATTTACAATTTGGAATGTTTTACTTTTTTTTGTGCCTTGATAAGTTGTCTCAACAGTATCACATGCCTTTTTGGCAACCGTAGGAAAAACTGAATTTTCTATCCCTTGTTGGATAAGCCATAATTCCTACATAAATTTATATCTTCATGTGGCATTACATGATTAGGTTATGTGAACCCACTTATTATAATATTTCAAGATCCCTAAGAATGAAATAAATTTCTCATTTTAGTTGACCGTAGGTCATAATTTGTAACTATTAGGATTGGGCTAACTAACTATCCTTTAGTACTACTAGAAGCCATGGGCTATTACCTTTATTAATCTCATCACACTGACATTCTTACTTTGAATCAATTAAAAGACCCCACTTAAAATTATATTTCCCATTTTTTGTAGTTTTGTTGCACATCCCTCTTTCCTTAACTTGCACCCTTCCTCTATTTTGTCAAAAGGCATCAAATTTTCATTTAACACTTACACATACTTTAATAATCCTTTGAAAATTAGAAGACCCCTTTGTTTCTTATTCTTTCATAAACAAAACTTTATCATTTAATTGAATCAAAGTAGGAGGACAAGTAGGTAAAATTTTTCTCAATTGATTTTAAGACTCCTTATTGCACAATCCACCAATGATGTAGATGACTTGAGTTATCCCTTCCCAAATGCTCAAACTCTACTCAATTTGACAAGCTATTGGCATGTATAAATGTGACAACTACTTCTTTTGAGCAGATGTCTTCCCACTACTCCTTCACACTCAAAGTCTACACTCTTTTTAGTCAACGGTTTAATGTAAGCCGAACTTTCTTCAAATAAATGAAATCATTCTCTACTTAAACTGCTATAATCACATGTCAAAATAAGAGAAAACAAATAAATATTTAATAAAATATCAATTTAAAAAATGATTAACCTAATAATATTTTATTCATAATATATATATGTATTTATACATATAAGGAACTTAAAATAACTCTTTATCTAATCATTAAGATAATTGAACTTAACAAGTAAACTCTTATAAGATAATTAAACTTAACAGGTAAACTCTTATAGAACTTTTTAGATAACAATGACTCTCAAAAGAAAAATTTACCCATGAATCCAAAGAATTATTTACAAATTCTGATTGTGGAAAAAGTTAGAAATTGAAAGGATATAAGAATTACTTACAAACATAGATTACTCATGCTAATTGCCAGAAAAGTTAGAAGTTGAAAGGATACACATTCGCATTCGGGATCAGCCTTTCTCTTCACGGTGTGTTGAGTTAGTGTGATGAGTCGACTCTTTTCTTCGAGTATGTCTCCCTTGAATGCTTTTCTATATGGAGAACAAAGTTAATTTTTTTATTTTCCCTGCTGTGTGTAATTTGTCTATCTCATCAATAAAATACAAACTCCGGTGCAAAATGGGATCTTAAAATATTTTCAGTATACAGCTATGGGGTTCATGCTTTTCTCGTGATCGAACAGGGTTTGGATCTTAACATATTAATCAAAATATTTCCCATTAATATATATAATAGTTGGAATTTGTATATATTGTAAAATAAATATATGTAATAAATTAATCATCAACCGATTATCTTTACATAAATTATCAATTAAATAATGAATTACCAATCCTAACTTACTAGATGGTGATTATTATTTACTTATAATATCTCACTCCTTACATTGCTATAATTGTTTGGAAATATTAATCTCAACTACCGTGCTTAATAGACTGACAACAACCATATTTGTGGAACACTTTAACTGCATGTTGAGATTTTGTTTCAGACTGAAGAGCTAAGTTCTGAACAAAAGTATAAGCTGACCATTCCACAACACATCAGATAGTTAAATCACTTAATACAGAGTTGATAAATTGTTTGTTCAAACATTTCCACCCAACTCATCACTTAATACAGAGTTGGTAAAATGTATGTTTAATCACTTAACAAACTGACCATTCCACAACACATCAGATAGGTAAATCACTTGTAAAATGTATGTTCAAACATTTCCACGCAACTCATCACTTAATAGAGAGTTGGTAAAATGTATGTTCAAACATTTACCACACAACTCATCACTTAACACAGAGTTGGTAAAATATATGTTTAATCACTTAATACAAAGTTCGTAAAATGTATGTTGAAACATTTACCACGCAATTCAAGTACATGCAATCTGCAACCTCTGCATGTTAGAAAATCAAATTAAAAAACAACCTGTGTCTTAAATATTTTCTTTGTCATGAATTAATGAGTCAAAATTGTATGTTTAGATAAATATGAATGTAAAAGTCATTTGCATTGTAGAGCAAAAAAAATAGGTTGTAAGTCAAAGAGGTAGATAGGAGAAAATTGTGGAGCAAATATTGGTGGTCACGTGAAGGGTAAATGGCAGTAAGATTTTTTGTTTTACTTGAGCTGCAGCCTCCAGTTACCAAGACAATGTATTTTCATATGTTTTATATCATAATCAAAAGTATGGTTTGTTGCAATATGGTTTTAAACTTTCATGAGTAGATTTACGACAACCACATTGTTTTACTCTTTGCCGTGAGTAAATTTTTGTGTTTTATTTAAGCCTCTATCCAGTTGCTATTTTTTCGCTGAACATTTGCTTGCCACAAAACTCCTCTCTTCTACCTTTGTTCGCTGAACATTTGGTTGCCACAACTGATTTTTGAGGAAAGCTCCTCTCTTCTACCCCTTTAAAATTTCTAACATGGTATCGAAGCAGGTTAAACTTTGTTAGTGTAAAAAAAAAGTACTTTTACTAGCACTTAAAAATTGTTTTGAGGGCAGATTTTTGAAGTGTCTTTGCCAGCGGGTAGAAAGTTTGTTTTGACGCTCAGAAATGGAAACATCAAGCACAAGCTTGACTAATCCTTAGATACCTCAATTTAATGGGAAAAATTATGATTATTGGGCTATTACAATGAAAGCCCTGTTTTATTCTCAAGACATTTGGGATTTGGTGGAGAACAGTTTTCAAGAACCAGCAGATGCAGCAACATACAATTCATTGTCTCACGTGGAAAGGTATTTGTTGAGGGATAACAAGAAGAAGGATGCAAAAGACCTCTTCTACATTTTTCAAGCAGTTCATGAAATTATTTTCCCAGTGATTACAGCAAAAACGAAGTCCAAGAAAGCATGGGACACCCTCGAGACAACCTACCAAGGCATGGCAAAAGTCAAGACAACAAAACTGCAAATGTTGAGAAGAGACTTTGAAACAATTTGTATGAAAGATTTTGAGAATGTAGACTCATTTTTTATACATGTAATTGGACTCGTTACTCAAATCGGGTCTCATAGTGAGACACTTGAGGAAAGGAGAATAGTTTAGAAAGTTTTGAGAAGTCTTCCAACAAGGTTTGTTGTCATTGTTGTGGCCATAGAAGGGATAAAGGATCTCTCACATTTCTCAATAGATGAGCTTCATACATCACTGATTTCTCATGAACATAGACTGAATAGAGCAACATGCTCCTCATTGGAGCATGCCTTGAAGACACAAGTTTCATTTGGTCAAGGTAGAGGTAGAGGAATATCACATGCTAGAGGAAGAGGAAGAAGCCCACACAGAGGTGGAAGAATAAGCCCTTCAATCTCAAGTGGAAGGGATAGCAATCAAAATCCAAGTCAATTCCCAAGCAAAAATCAAGCACAGGGTCGAAGGTATGATAAATCTCAAGTTTAATGTCATTACTATAAGAAGTATGGTCATTATGCAAATGAATGTAAAAAGAAGCAATATGACATTAGTAACAAACCAAGTGTAAATTTCACAAAGGAAAATCTTAACCATGATAACATTTTTTTAGCTTGTAATGTAGCACAAGAAAAACAAAGCGATGCATGGTATCTAGATTCAGGATGTAGCAACCACATGTGACAGAATATATAAATGTTTTCCAATCTAGATGAAAGTGTGAAATCTGAAGTGACATTAGGGACTAATAGCAAAGTCTATGTCATGGGAAAAGGAAGATTTAATATCCTAACAAAGAGGGGAGAAGAAGTACATCTCAAATGTTTACTTTGTCCCTGGTTTGAAGCATAACGTCATAAGCATTGGACAACTCATGCAAAAGGGCTACAATGTTTTTTCAAGAATGATGAGTGCACAATTTTGGATAGGCCTCCAAGGAGATAGTTTATTACAAAAGTTTAGATGACAAGCAATAGAATGTTTCCCCTAAAAATAAGATCATATTTGAAAGAAGAAGGTGCACAAGCACAACTATCAATGAACTCACAAAAGGATGAAAGAAAAGTTGCAATTGTTACACAAGCGAGCTATCAAGTAGAGGTCAAAGATAAAAATTGGTTATGGCATTTGATATTTGGTCATCTCAACTTTGGAGGTTTGAATTTGCTACATAGGAAATGCATGGTGAATGGATTTCCACTCATAAAAAAACCAGACAGCCTATGTGAAGGATGTATCTTGGGAAAACAACATAGATAAATGTTTTCAGCAGGAAACTCAATAAGGGGAAGGCACCTTTGTAGATTTTCCATTCAGATTTGTGTGGACCAATTCAGACACCGTCAATTGGTGGCAACCATTATTTTTTGACCTTCATAGATTATTATATAAGGAAGACATGGGTTTACTTCCTAAAACATAAAAGTGAAGTGTTTAAGTGCTTCCGTCAATACAAAGTTCTTGTTGAAAAGAAATGTGGACACTACATCAAAGTCTTGAGGACTGACAGAGATGGTGAATACATCTCAAATGAATTTCTTCAATTTTGCAAGGAACATAGAATTCACAAGCAATTTACAACAAGGTATACACCTCAGCAAAATGGTGTCGTGGAAAAGAAGAATAGTTCCATTATGGAAATGGAAAGGGGTATGTTGAAGGCAAAGCATTTGCATATGATTATTGGGTTGAAGTTGTCACTTGTGAAACATATATCATGAATAGGTGTCCAACCAAAAGTGTCAGGAATGTAGTTCATAAAGAGGCATGGAGTGGAAGGAAGCATGGTGTCACTCACATGAGAGTGTTTGGATTTGTGGCGTATGCACATGTCCCGGATGAGTTGAGGAAGAATTTGGACAACAAGGGGGGAAATGCATATTTGTTGGATATAGTGATGAATCCAAGACATACAAGATCTACAAATCATCAACCAAGAAGGTCATAATCAACAGAGATGTGCAGTTCATAGAAAATGAAGCATGGGATGGAATTTTAGAGAAGACAACCAATGTGAAAACATGTATACCACGTGAGGACAAAGAGGAATTGACAACAATAAGAAATTCCTCAAATTGACTCCCTCTACACCTATTAAAGTGCAACAAAGCAGGCAACAAGTAACACCATCAACAAATAATAGGACATTGTCACGCAGTCAAGCATGTTCTTCTCCAAGCATGTCACAAAGCACAACACCAAGTGACATGTCAAGCCCATCTTCAGCAAGCACAAGAAGACCAAAATTCAGAAATCTAAATGAAATTTATGAGCAAGATGAAGTTGATAGTAGCGCTGGTCTAAATCCCTTATTTGCATTATTTTGTCATGTAGATATCCCAATCCATTTTGAATACGTAGTTAAAGAAGAAAAATGGGTTGCAACAATGGAGGAAGAAATAGGAGCAATAGAAAAGAATGACACATGGTAGTTAGTGAACCTTCCTCAAGGAAAATAAGACATTTGAGTGAAGAGGGTTTATAAGACTAAGAGCAATGTCGATAGGAAGATTGAAAAGTATAAAGCGAGGATAGTTGTCAAAGAATAAAAGCAGCAGCATGGAAAACATTATGCAGAGACATTTCTCCCAGTCGCGAGGATGGAGATAGTGCATACTGTGATGGTGATTGTTGCACAACATAAATGGAAAGTGTATCAAATGGACGTAAAATCAACGTTCTTGAATGGAATGCTGAAAGAGTAAGTGTATGTTGCGCAACCACCTGGTTATGACGTAAAATGCCAAGAAGACAAAGTGTATTAGTTGAGGAAATCTCTTTATGGGCTAAAGAAAGCACCACATGCATGGTATAGCGGAACAGACGCTTACTCGATGGACAATGCTTTCGAAAAATATGATTGTGAGCCTACTCTCTACATCAAAGAGAGTGATGGTAAGATTTTTATTTTTGTCTTATATGTAGATGATTTGATTTTCACAGGCAGTGATGAATTCTTCATCATTGATTTCAAAGAAGTCATGAAGAGTGAGTTTGAAATGACTGACTTGGGGTTCTTAAGATATTTTCTGGGCATAGAAGTGAAGAAAACAAAAAATGGTATTTTTATTTCTCAAGAAAAGTATGTAGCAGACATTTTGGAGAGGTTTAATATGCAAAACAGCAAGCCCACACCAACTCCAACTGTCATGGGGTTGAACTTGAGGAAAGAAGATTGCAGCAGCAATGCCAATTGACATTATACCAAAGCATGGTGGGAAACTTGATGTATTTAACTGCCACTAGGCCAGATATAATGTATGTGGTAAGCCTGGTGTCGAGGTTCATAGAGACACCCAAGGAAACACATTGGCAAGCAACGAAAATAATTCTAAGGTATGTCAATGGGACAAAGGAGTATGTTATTTTGTACGTTGCAACAAGTGATTTTAGGCTGGTTGATTACATTGACAGTGATTGAGAAGGAAGTCTCGATGATAGAAAGAGCACGTTATAATATATTTTTCATTTAGGTTCTGGAGCCATTTCATGGGCCTCCAAGAAGAATTCAATAGTGTCACTGTCAACAACAGAAGCTAAATATGTCGCCACAACAGCGACAATGTGTCAAGCAGTTTGGATGAGAAGGATGTTGAGGGATCTTCGCCACAACCAAGAAGGAACGACAATTATTTTTTGTGACAACACTTCCACAATTTCATTGTCAAAGAATTATGTTTAGAGGACCAAACACATTGATGCTAAATATCATTTTATTAGAGAGTTGATTAACAATGGTGAAATTGTGTTATCATTGCAGGTCCCAGGGACAATTTGCTCATATTTTCACAAAGCCATTGGCACGTGAGAATTTTGTTTATCTCAAAGATTATTTGGGAATGGTCAATGGCGGCAGTGGTGATTAAGGGGGAGTGTTGGAAATATTAATATCAACTACTACAGTTAATAGATTAACAACAACCATATTTGTGGAACACCTCAACTGCATGTTGCAATTTTCTTTGTAGGCAGAAGGACTGAAGTTCTGAGCAAAAGTACAAACTGACCATTACGCAACACATCAGATAGTTAAAGTACTTAATACAAAGTTGGTAAAATGTATGTTCAAACATTTATAGCACAAAGTCTTACTTGCACTCAACAACTTCTATGAGTTCATAAAATCCCTCATTTTGTATAATCCTTCATCCTGTGTATAATCCTTCATCCTGTGTCTTAAATATTTGTTTTTGACCAAATATTAAACAAATACGACTTTTATAGAGAGTTATTGTGAAGTGTAGATCATTTGTGTTACTTGGGGCTGCAACCTCTATTTACCAACCACATTCTTTTACTTTGTTTTGTCGTGACTAATTTCTCTGTTTTATTTAAACCTATGTCCAACTGCGATTTGCTTGGCCCAACTGATTTTTGAGTCAAACTCGTCTCCTCTACCCCGTATAATTTCTAAAAATAATGCTGCTCGGGCCTACATTTTGACGTACCTCCACTAAATGTATTTGACCGCTAGTTTTACATGTAGAACGTAGAATATGACGTCGAGTTCAATTTAAAATCCTCAATTTGATGCCCATATTTGTATTTGAGCGCAAGTTTTACATGTAGAACGTAGAATATGAAGTTGAGTTCAAATTAAAATCCTCGATTTGATGCCCATGTTTGAATAAAATGTGTACAATAATATAAAAAAGGTGAAGGCAGTTTGACATATAATTTAGACGGATGCCTGTATTAGGCATCGGGCTATGCTATTGCATTGCAGCTCCAAACTGTAAATGCGGTATACGAGCTGGCAAGATGAAGAGGAAATGCCATTTGTGTCCAGACTTTAAATGTGGTATGATGAGCTGACAAGATGAAGAAGAAATAATACTAGTGATAGAAAAGGGTAGAGCAACCTTGTCGGGAGGTTAGGTAAGACTTCCATGTATTTTATCACTTCCCTATGGAAGCTATGTAACAGAGAGGTTAAGTGCACTAACAGGGGAAGCCACCCCAGTTTTTAAAAAAATTCACTTACAGATTACAATGGAGTTTTATGGCTTCCAAAAGATGGATATGATTGATAAAGTTTGAATATATGCACTTTGAGGTTTTTTAACAAAGGCTGGGCAGTTTTTAATTAAAAAACCACTTACGTTTTTGCAACCCAATTTAATAGAGGAGCATGTGTTGATTAAGCATACTATGTAAGAAAGAGAAAAGAGAAAGAGAGTATATAATTATTTAATTAAATTATGGTAAGAAATAATTGATGATACAAATTTTATTTATTTGAATATTTTAGGTATTTTTAAAGATTTTATTTTTAGATTCAAAATAACTACACAAAAATCTAAATATCATACATGAATATTGGAATTATATTAATAGCTTATGACATAAAAGATGTGACACAATTATCCACATAGTATTACAATATGAAAAGGCTACAATAACAATGTCAAGTTATGATCCAATCAAATGTTTGAAAAATAGTTTTTTAAATAATATTGAAAAATCATATAAATCATATTTTTTTCAATGGTAAACATTATAAGTTATATTAGTCAATGCTAAACTATTAATGGTTAGTGAGAAAACCAACTAACAAGAACTGATAATAATTTTGTAACCATATTTAAAATTAATTAAAAATAATACTTATAATAAATTTACGATATAACAAAATTCTTAATCATAGATATTCATCCCACTTTACCATGGATATTATTAAATTGAAAATAAACTTTGTTAATATAGTACCAGTTAATACCATGGTTTATCAATATCACATGCTCATCAACCATAACTCATTTCACAATCAAAATATTTTATAATTTTTATAATTTAATTTTATAATATCATTTTAATTATATCTAAAAGAAAAAAGATTATACTTTTGAGATATATATGAATCCTTTATCTTCACAATTACTAAAAAAATATTGGTGAGATATCCATAAAAATTAAATCAATTTTTAAATAAATAAAAAATACTTTTAATATAAGATGTGAAATTTATATAATACTAGTTAGATTCATCTATCAAATTTCAAAATAGATTAAATTTATTTTCTCTTCAAAAAATTTACAATTAAAAAATATAATTTAGGTCCAAAATTAATAAATCTTAAATTAAAAAAATATAATTTAGCTCCAAAATTAATAAATCCTAAATTAAAATAAATCTATACCGATTATAAAATATTAATAAATTTCCTCATTATAATGGTAAATGGAAGTGTTAATAAGTTTATGCATTCTATAAAATGAAGTGAAATAAAAAAAGAGGAGGAGGATGTTAAACGGTTCTTCGTTAAAAAGTTTAAGGATTCTTAGTTAAAAGGAAGGCCTCATCTACTAAATAGTTCATAAAAATATGAGCGAATATCTACGTCATATAATGCAGTGGAAAAGTTTCCGTGGATTCAATTATTGGAGCCTTTTTTTCTTCAATTGACTACACTGAAAGGTCGTCAAAAAATTATGCCATGATAAAATTCTAAAGTGGGAAATTTCAAGGCTGGAGGCATCATCCACAGAGCACTTTCCATGATTCCGTTCATGTCATATCTTCACAATTAAACGACCAATCACACAGAAAATCATCCACAGAGCACTTTCCATGATTCCGTTCATGTCATCTCTTCACAATTAAACGACCAATCACACAGAAAATAGAGAATCCTTCCACTTAATTATTGTTCACCTGCACCGACATGTCACACATGCGGTCAATGAAAAGATGTGGGAACGCATTAAGGAGAGGAAATCCGAGCAAGATGAAAATAACACTCTTCTGAAAGAAGCAGCTTAAGTACCTTCCACACAATTTACAGATAGAAGAAGGTAAAGAGGAGGAAAAGGAAGGCTGGTTCAGAAATAAGATAAATAGCACTTCTTAGTCGTCTTCTTCTGAGATAAGCAGATGAAGATTAAGCTCCACTTTCACTCAACCATATTCCACTCCTTATCTCTCCAAAAACAATTTAATAAACAACTTTACCTTTTCCTTACCCAACGTGACTTATGCATTTAAATCCTCTTTCTTATGTCAATCCTTATATCTCCCAAAATTAACTCATTTAATTTAAAAGGGATACCTTATTTCTCCACATGTTATATCTCTCAAAAATCATACTTTATAACCTTATCACTCCACTTAAAACAAAAATATACCTCCACACTTTTAACATGAAGTAAGGGTTTTGATCATAGTAAGTGTCCACCTTAAACTTTACGTTAAAAAAAAAAACTTACGACCTTATTCATGCAATTGATTTCCTTTGACTTGGACGCATGCCACTTCCACATTGCTGGTAGCTCATTTTAATGGATGGCTCGAATAGTGCTAAAACAGGATACATCACGGAAATAGTTGGATTAGAAAAGTCCATTGACTATTCGAAAGAAAAAGTCGTTCCAATAGGTGTAGAAATCACGTTGTCTTCATATAAGCAGCGACTTGGATGATCTCTTCACAGATACCGAACACGTTGTCTTACCAATAGCAGAACGCTCCCGCGCAGCAGTACTCGCCCGGTGGATTCCCTCTTTGCCTCTCTGAAATACAAAAATCGTCTCAGGTCCAGGGTTCGACGAGATCTAGCCACTGCCTTTGGCTGATTCGATGATGCAAGAACCCGTCTTCGCCAGATCTATGCTTTTACAGATTGGACCGCCTGGCAATGGTTCAGATTCAAGGATGTTCAGACACGCTCTCAGATTTTCTCTGTGCTTTGTTTTGTAAACCCAGAATCAGATTTCTCTGGGATTTGTTTTGAAGAGAAAACCGTGTTTTCACTGAATGAGTCGCCTCTTGTTTATACGAAGAAACTCCAAATATTGGGAGGCAATGAATGTACACATCAAAATGCAGGCAACAGTGGAAATTGCAAATTGCAGGCAGAGGAGGGGTCATCGGAACATAGGGATCAAAATTTGCTTAAAAGGCAGTTTAAAGAATGTAATAATTACAGAGAAGTTTCCTCCATCAGAAACCACAAAAGTAACAGAGGGTTTCATAAACAATACCGGATTAAATCTCAATCAGAAGGTTTCTGCTATTCCCAGAGACTCCAAAGGGCGCTTCATTAGATCTGCGACAATGAATGGGGAAAAGGAAGGCGGGCTCTCATATTCTCGATGGAAACAAGCAGATAGACACAATGAAACCGATTTTTCTATGAATGCTGCCCTTTCCTATGCAAGAATTGGAAAATTCACTCCCACGGAAACATGTCTTCCTGTCTTCTCCAACCTCAACATCTGCAGCATTTGCCTCAGGAGCTCTGCGCTCCTTGAAATAAACATCTGCCCTTTTTCAAAACAGAATACACTACAACAACAAAAATGGATTCGGATCCATACACCACACAGTCAAATCGATTCATATAATACCAGCACATACCAGCACTATTGCTCGCCTTGAATAAAGCGTCGACTGCCTCACAATTTTCAGCGTCCTTTAATCAGACCATGCCATAACATTCCCGAAACTCAATGCTCGGATGATTGGTGAATTGACGACAGGTAAAACAAGCGAAGTCCAGGGAAGGAACAGAAGCTTCAGCACAAGCAATTGGCCAAATGTCTCAGAACGGTAAAATAATCCCCCAGTTGAGCCAGCAGGTCACCAATGACTCCAACCTCACGGTTCTGCAGCGGATCGACTGCCATGTCGAAGAAATTCTCGCCACCGCCGGCCATGTCATTTCTCTACGACTTCAACATGGAGCTAAACCAAAACTGTAATATGCAAACAAATAAAATATGTAATCCACGTTACCAACACACGACCCCAGATCGTCTCAGATGCATTCGTCTTCTCACCCCTCGACGGTTTTGGCCTTTTTGTTACAGGTTCACGTTCACGCCACAACAGATTCAACATTCCAAAGCTGCGCTCACTCACAGCAGGCACACCTAACTCATACTGTCCATACCTCGCTCTGATACCACATGATGAGAATGAGATTAACTCAGACACATTACAGAAACACACATATAAAACCCAGAGACAAAATATTGACGGAAAAAGGCTGAAGTCTTATGTATTCTCTTTCGCTACACATTACATCAAAATAATTGAAATAGAGTTACAAATAAATAGATGAGAGATATTGGTCTCAAGATAGTGCGTGCTATCTTGGACACCTTTGGTTGAGATAATTTCTCACCAGACACACCAATAGAGGAGTTAACTAAACTAACTCCTATCTTAGAGGAACAACCCAAGAGTTAGGCACAAATTCCTAACTTGGAATTTTTAATATATTTTGGATTTATTATTGTTTTATGAGAGAGTCTAACATATCTAGCGGTGTGGCACGATTTCTTAGCATTAGTTGTGGAGGGGAAACGAATCACACTGCGGAAAACAATATAACATGGGTCACTGATGCGGAGTACATAAACGTGGGTCGAGCAGTCGACATAGGGAACGCCTCTTCTCATGGTACTTGCATTCTCTACGCTTCTTTCCAATGCCCCTCATCAAGTCTTGCTATAAATTGCCCGTGACACCCGAGGTGCCTTATGTCTTAAGATTGTGGTTCGCCATTGGAATTAACAATGGATTCCAAAGTGGGTCAAGCTTCCAAGTCTCTATTGAGACACAGGGTATGTTGCATGTGAGAAACGTTACAGTCGCATACGAAGATAATCCAATTTTTTATGACAGAATATTGGTCAGTTCTGGCAAGGTGCTTCACATTTGCTTGATTAGAACCTCTTTGCGTGATGATCCCTTTATCTCTGCTATCGAATTGAGGAGGTTACAAGATGGCATGTATGTACAGGCTAAGCCGGGAACAATGTTGTTGACAGCTTTTTATAATGTAGGTGGAAATTTTGTGGTTAGGTGAGCATTTTGAACATTATATGTAAATTTACTATTTAGTCATAATCAACTATCTAGTTAATGGTAATCGGTTTTAATATCTCTTTATAAATTTATATTCAATTTATATCTAATTACGATATGCGGATCTGACATGTGAAAACCAATTTCGATTAGCGCTATGGAGTAGTTGTGAATATTTCTTCTGTCAAAGGATTAAGTTGAATAGCTTTGTATGGTTAATTGTGCAGGTATCCTCAGGACCAATTCGACCGCTTCTGGTATATTGTAGATGATTCAGTTTTAAATACAGATAGTAAAGATGTACGACGTGTAAGTTCGCATAATGCTATTTCAACAAGTGATACCGAGGACCTTCCTCCAACCGCTGTCATGCAAACGGCCTGGGTTGGAAACAGCTCGGACATCATTTCAATAGCAGTTGAATCTATTGGAACTACTACACATCTACATGCGGACTTTTAGTTAGAGCATGGGATTGCATGCAAAATTCCTTTTGCATGATTTACTCCTTGATTTGCTCCTTCTTTAACTCCGCAACTGACTAGTTATCTCCGGAACTTGTTGTAGGTGTTGAGTCTTCTCATTGATTACCACTATAGTCATTAACTTGGGATCTTCACCCAGTAATGCTATATCATGAGCATTGTAACATAATTTTCTATTGAATCATTCTTCTCTTCTTTCGATTTTCTTTTAGTGTTTTTGTTTTGCAAAGCTGTGTGTTCAACCTTTACTAGCTAGATTCATCTGTGTAGGTTTTCTAACACATTTACATGGTATCAGAGCCCACAGGTTGCTAGATAAAAGGCGCACCAGTACTTTATTTTGCAAGTATTACAGCTTAGAGATCGAAGATTGACAGAAAAATGGAGTTTCCCAAAGCATCGATCCTAACACTGTACAACTATCATGAATGGAAGGACCAAATGTCTCGATACCTTCGTCATAAAGGGTTGTACAGGATTACCATGGCTACAGAAGTGGAACCCACTTCAGCCATAGAGAAACCCAAGTACCTCAACCGTATGGATGAGGCCCACGGATCCATATCCATGTGCATCTCTCCAGAGTTGCAGTTTCATCTATCTGCCTGCAATACTCCCAATGAGATTTGGAAAAAGGTTGAAAAGCTCTACGGGAAACAGGATGAGATGAAAGGACATCTGCTCGAAGTGGAGCTGTTATCATTGGATCCACGGAACTATGACAAAATTCAAGATTTCTTCACCAAATATAATGATCTATTGCTGCAACTCAAGGGTTGTGGAATTGACAAATCCAAGGAGGAGAGTCGCCAAGTTCTCTCTATTATGTCAAAGCTCGGACCGGAATACTCCGTCTTTGTGTCTACATTTCATTCAGTAAGGCTCGCAACAGGTAAATCCTACACTATGCCTTCTCTCAAAGAATTTATGGAGTCCCTTATTTTTTAGCAAGATAAACTCATTGGCATGGGGAAAATCAAACCTCCAAAAGCACATGCACTTGCTGTGCATGATGGCAGCCACAATAAAAATCACAGATCTGATTCAAATCAGAAAAATCAGCAGCAAAAAGACAAAGGAAAAGCACATTCCCATCTAAAGAAGGAGGGGTACACCAAGCCCTTCAATGACTCCTCCGGCTCGAGAAATGAGAAAGGGAAGAAAGGAAACAGATGCACCTACTGTCAAAGAGGATTCCATCCAGAATCCTCTTGCATGAAGAAACAAATTGACCAAATGGCAGAAATCCTTCAGAAGCACAACCTTGGGGACCACATCCCTCAGGGCGCCAAGAAGAAAACTGAGGATCCGCCACACGGGAAAGGTAACAATTTTCATGCTTTAGCTGCAATTAATTCTTCTCCTGATGCATGGATTATAGATTCTGGTGCATCACATCATATGGCTGCTGCAAAGGAAGTCTATTCCTCTTTGGATGCATGCAAAGGACCTCCCATCCTCATGGGAGATGACTCACCTATGGAGGTCACCGGAAAAGGTAGAGTGGAACTTTTACACAGAAGCTTTGAAGATGTGCTTCATGTTCCAAAACTTTCGATAAACCTGCTTTCAGTTTATCAGATCACTCATTCCGGCACCGGAAAGAGAGTGGAATTCACTCCAGATGCAGTGAACATATATGATCTACATAGCAATGCCAAAATTGCAACTGGTGAGGTAAACAATGGAGCCAAACTGTATACATTTTCTGAATTTATTGAATCTGAATCCTCCTTATTGCTTACACATGCTGATGATAGTAGTAGGCTTTGGCACGAGAGGTTTGGTCACTTAAATTACAGGTATATGCAACAGCTAAGCAAGAATGAGATGGTGGAAGGCTTGCAAAATATCAGTTTCTCCAAAGGAGTTTGTGAAGGGTGTGTTCTTGGCAAACATCCCAGAGAAAAGTTTGACACCGGCAAGACTCACAG
Source organism: Pinus tabuliformis (assembly GCA_031772625.1). Lineage (NCBI taxonomy): Eukaryota > Viridiplantae > Streptophyta > Pinopsida > Pinales > Pinaceae > Pinus > Pinus tabuliformis. Next base: position 620,285,202 of record CM062810.1, on the reverse strand, counting down.
AGCATCCTCTCCCCTAGATCTGATCCATAGTGATCTCATGGGGCCTTTTCCTCATCCTTCCATCAACAAATCAAGGTATGTGCTTACATTTATTGATGATTTCTCACGGTATACTTGGGTGTATCTTCTCAGGAACAAATCTGAAGTTTTTGAGCACTTTGAAGATTTCAAAGCACTAGTTGAGACACAGTCAGAGAGAAAGATCAAAGCCCTCCGTACAGACAATGGGGGGGAATATGTTAACACAACACTTCAGAAGCTTTGCCTTCAATCCGGCATACAGTTGCAGTATACAGTTCCATACACTCTGCAGCAGAACGGAGTTGCTGAGAGAAAGAATCGATCTCTCAAAGAGATGGCTTCCTGCATGTTGCATGCCAAGTCACTACCTCATAAGCTTTGGGTCGAAGCACTTAATTGTGCTAACTACATCCAAAACAGATCTCCTCATAGGTTTGTCAAGGACCAGACCCCCTTTGAGGCTTGGAGCGGCACTAAACCAGAGGTCACTCACCTCCGTGTTTTCGGCTCTCGAGCATGGGCCCGGATCCCCTCTGAAAAGAGGAAAGCTCTTGATCCACAGAGCATTGAGTGCATATTTGTTGGATACCCTGATGGTGTGAAGGGATATCGACTCCTGATTCCCTCTACGGACAAGCTCATCATTGAGCGAAGTGTCAAATTTGAGGAAAGTCTCTCGCATGCACCTCAAGCGTCGTATGCAGACACTTTTTATCTACCTCATCTCCGAGATGATGACTCAGTGCATTCAGATGCCGATACAGATTATGCAGATGCCGAGGAAGAGCATGCAGATGCAAAGACAGAGTCTTCAGATACAAATCTAGTGCATGCAAATGATGATCCACATCCAAGCCTAGATCGGGCTTCCAGCAGTGAATCATATTCCCCTGTCATAAATCAGAGAACAAGGAGCTTACGTGAGATATATGCACAAGACCAACCAGCTGCTAGAAATGGTCTTGTGGGGGATAATTTTGATCTACAGAGGACTAGCTCAGAGTTTATTGAGCCTCCTCTTGTCCTCACTGCCACTGAACCATCGCCCTCCTAGCATTGTCATTTGGTTCAGTCTTCTGATCCACAGTCTTATGCTGAGGCTGCTGGGCATCCATCTTGGGAGTCCGCCATGGAGGAGTATAACTCCCTCCTCGAGAACGAGACTTGGGATCTGGTCCCCCTTCCTTCAGGAAGGAAACTTGTCCGATGCAAATGGGTCTACAAGACCAAGAGTGCTACAGATGGGCAAATCACCAGACGGAAAGCAAGGCTAGTAGCCAAAGGCTTCCAACAAGTGCATGGCATTGATTATGATGAGACCTTTGCTCGAGTAGCAAAGATGGATTCCATACGCCTTACAATTTCCATTGCGGCTGCCCAGCGATGGGAAGTACATCAGATGGATGTGAAGAATGCCTTTCTTCACGGAGACCTATCTGAGGAGATCTACATGGAGCAGCCACATGGTTTCATTCAGGATTCGTCTTTGGTCTGCAGACTGAAGAAATCTCTCTACGGCCTTAAGCAAGCCCCGAGAGCTTGGTACGGGAAGATGGATTCTTTTCTCTTATCACAAAACTTTGAAAGATGTAAGTCTGATCCGAATGTTTACATGCTTAGGACACATGACTCTCTTCTTATCTTAGTTTTGTATGTAGATGATCTCCTAATCACTGGCAGCTCGGCTTCAGCCATTGCTACAGTCAAGAGAGCCTTGCATGATAGGTTCTTGATGACGGACATGGGTCCATTACACTTCTTTCTTGGTCTTGAGATCAGCCAGAATGCCATAGGCATCAAACTCTCTCAGGCTAAGTATGCACGGGATCTCCTCGAGAGATTTCGCATGACTGACTGCAAGCCAGCACCGACTCCTTTTCTGTCTGGGGTCCGCCTTGAGGATGGAGGTGACACTCCATTAGTTGACAGCACTCTCTACTGACAACTAGTGGGGAGCTTATTGTACCTCACCCACTCCAGACCAGATCTCTCATACGCAGTAGGGGCAGTGTCCAGATACATGCAGGAGCCGCATGAGCTACACTGGAATGCTGCCAAGCGCATCCTCCGATATGTGCAGGGCACCATCACCTTCGGGATTCACTATGCAGCAGGCACTGCATTGAATCTCCTTGGCTTCACAGATTCTGATTGGGCGGGAGACAACATTGATCACAAGTCCACCTCCGGATATTCACTCAGTCTAGGATCTGGCCCTATCTGTTGGTTGAGCAAGAAGCACGTTGCTATTGCTCTCTCTTCAGCTGAGGCTGAGTACCGAGGAGTAGTCAACATCACCATTCAGGCTCTGTGGCTACAACACTTCCTCACTGAGTTGGGCGTCCAGTTCCACCAGCCCATTGTCATCTGGTGTGACAACCAGAGAACTCTCAAATTTTGCAGGGATCCAGTACAGCGGCAGCGGACGAAGCACATAGAGATCCATATGCACTACATCAGAGACTTAGTACATGATCGGGTCATTGATTTGCAGTTATGTCCTTCAGCAGAACAGACTGCAGACATCTTCACCAAGACATTCACTGAGCAGAAGTTTCGCTCTTTGCGTGATCGTCTTGCAGTGAAGGACATGATTGCTTAACAACTGTATTTTTCTTCCTCTTCTTTTTTGATTACATTGTATTTTGAGGGGGGGGTTTTCCCACGAGGTTTTCTCTCTTTCCTCAATTTTAGTACAAGTTGCACTATATTTTGGGTGACCTTTGGCCTTAGTTGCCAGGGCCCATTTTCTATTTTTTCCCATAGCGGTGTTCAGGGGGGGTGTTGGAACTACTACACATCTACATGCGGACTTTTAGTTAGAGCATGGGATTGCATGCAAAATTCCTTTTGCATGATTTACTCCTTGATTTGCTCCTTCTTTAACTCCGCAACTGACTAGTTATCTCCGGAACTTGTTGTAGGTGTTGAGTCTTCTCATTGATCACCACTATAGTCATTACCTTGGGATCTTCACCCAGTAATGCTATATCATGAGCATTGTAACATAAGTTTCTATTGAATCATTCTTCTCTTCTTTCGATTTTCTTTTAGTGTTTTTGCTTTGCAAAGCTGTGTGTTCAACCTTTAATAGCTAGAGGATTCATCTGTGCAGGTTTTCTAACACATTTACAGAATCAACTCCCCAAGCGACTAAATCATTGTTAGTGCTGTATTTTGCTGAGATCGAGACACTCAATTTGTCGGAATCCAGATCCTTTTAGGTCGAGATAACTGGTCAAGAACAGTTTCAAGCCACTACTCTCGTGCGCTCTAAAACCATTACTCTCGCACGCAATCATTCCGCTGTAGAGAAGACATTCCTCCCGGATAAAATTCAATATGATTTTAACGTTAGTAAGGCCCCTAACTCCAACCGTCCTCCTATACTCAACGCTTTCGAGTATCATTGGCTAGATTACACAGATCGGCCAACAAATTCTCATGACAGTAAGTTGAATAAGTAAAACTTCTTATACTGAAATTACAGCAATTATTATTCAATGCCTAATCCAGTAGTTCTTAAACTGCAGTTTACGCTCTTGACGCTCTCAAAAGGAGTTTTGACATAAAGGATTGGATTTCCGATCCTTGTTATCTGGTCGAGTGGGAAGGAATTGGCTGCGATAACAGCTCTTCCGACATAAGAATTTCGAAACTGTAAGCTTAATTCGTTGATTTGTTTCCATGTCGAATTGTATAGTTGAATTTGTAAGAGCTCACGACACTTTGTTGCTGGCAGCTGTTTGTCTGGAAGAAATCTTACAGGATTGCTACCTAAAGATATGGCACTGTTGACAGCATTAGTAAATCTGTAAGGAGAATTCTACCTTTTCTCCAATAGCCCCTAATTAGCGGTTCGGAAACTAACAGAAATTTTGTAGATTCAATGCTTATTATAAAAAATGTTGATCTCCTCCTCGTGGATTATTTATACTGTGGTCGATATGTTTCCGATTATTCCTCTCACGGAAATGATGATTGGCGGTTAATAAGTGCCCCACTTGGAACATAGATTTTGATGGCGCGAAGGGCCACGGTGTCTCGTTGAATATTATATCAGATAATGATAATCTCTATGCAGCATTTACTAATCCGTGTTTAGATTGGCAGGTCACTTGACAGTAATCACTTGATGGGATCCTTGCCAAATTTCTCCAATTTAACTAGGTTGGAGAGACTGTAAGTTTCTTTTCAATACGAAATTGCTAGTTTGTCGACTTTAAGTTATCATGCATTTTCGAAAAAAAGAAAATTTACTTCGGTTATTATGTCAGATATTTACATAACAACAACCTGAATGGTACTGTTCCAGCGTGGTTATCTGAACTGAGAAACCTTAAAGAGTTGTACGTCTTCCTGTCTTCTCCTTTTTCAATTTATATATTTTCAGGTTCTTTTTCAAGGTTAAAACTAATTAACTAATAGTTTTCATACTGCAATATTTTTGAATTTATTGATTGTCACAGAAATATACAGAACAATAATTTCAGAGGTGTAATTCCTGCCCAACTTCTGCACAATTGCTCGTTGAAACTCAAGTACTGATATCCTATTCTATGTTCCTTATGTTTAGACGCAAACCACATATTAGGATTTCGAGGTTCAGAATTTCTTCTCATATTTTTATAATAAAAAATGGTACGGATAATAATTATGATTTAACTGACAGTTCGAAGTAACCTTACACCTGAAAAATCTCTCTTTGATGTGCTGCAGTTATTCGGGCAACCCCTACTTACGTATGGAGAAGAGGAAATGTACTTTGAAGAATTCAAAAAATAATAACTGGAAGGTTGTCATGGCAGCAACACTCGATGGAATTCTAATTATCGCTTTAGGGTTGATCGTCGGTGTTGTGGTCTGTCCTGCTAAATTCAGGAGGAAAGAAGGCGGCGTTGTCAAGGAAAGCGGTCGGGTGGAAAAGGGACGATATCCCTTCAGGTACCAAGGTCAACATTAGAAATATTATAATAGGATACAGATATAATTATAATTGTGCTTTTACTGTTTTATTAACATTACCTTGCCTGCGAGGATTGCAGATAGCTCGAGGATTAAGGTGCCAAATCCAACAAATTGCCTGGCCTTTACTCTAGATGAGATGACAACTGCTACAGAAACATTTAGTCGGGAGATTGGACGAGGGGGATTTGGATCTGTGTTCTTTGGTAAATTGCCGGAAGGAAAAGAGATCGCAGTTAAAAAGTTGTCATTGTTCTCCCACCAGGGAGTTGACGAATTTCTGAATGAGGTAATGCTCAAATATTACCATGTAATACGATTCAATTTGGATCCAATCTAAGAAAGAAAGTTTTTACTGTGCATGTATCTCATGAACAGGTGGATCTTCTTTCCAGAATCAATCATAGGAATTTAGTATCTTTACTAGGCTACTGCAATGAAACCAGAGAGGTTATGCTTATCTACGAGCACATGTCAAAAGGGTCCCTGAGGGACCATCTTTATGGTAAATGGTAAATTTCATTGTTTGAAGATATTTTTGTTTCAGTAGATAGAATAGCAAGGCAGCCGACAATTAGCATCTGGTTCTCGTTTACATTTCCAGGTCCTAGAGCAGAAAACTCCCAACTAACTTGGAAAGCAAGGCTCAAAATAACGTTAGATGCAGCACAAGGTAAATCTCTTTATCATTTTGATGTACACTAGATTTGTATGATGTAAACGTTCGTTGTTTGAAGTATTGGTTACTGTAAAAATGCATATAGACAAATCATGGGTAACCATATATCTCATCTGATCAACCTGCGATTTACATATTGTGAAGGCCTGGAATACCTACACCTGGGTTGTACCCCCATGATAATTCACAGGGACGTCAAGACCGCTAACATCCTTTTAGACGGCAATTTGACTGGGAAAGTAGCGGATTTCGGTCTTTCAAGGATGACAATTGATGGACAGGCTACTCATGTTACCACTGCAGTGAAAGGAACATTCGGATACCTCGATCCAGAGTATATAACTTGCTCTCTTTGCAATGTTTTTTTACCTTGGAATGATTAAGAGTGCATGCAAATTTTGCACCGTACTTGATTTGCTTTTTTCTAGTCGTAACGAACTTTAAATTAATTATTTTAGAGGACATTCAATTACATTTTTTTATTTCCACTGTGCTTCAATAGCTGAATTTCTATGGGGAACCACAGGTATTACAGCACTCAAATGTTGACAGAGAAGAGTGATGTGTATAGTTTTGGTGTGGTTCTACTAGAAATCATATGCGGTAGACCACCCATAGATCTTAAACTCGCGGAAGAGGACATAAACATCATTCGATGGGTAAGGAATCTTCTCATCAATCATCCAAAATATAAATATTTTAGAGCGCTGGCAGTGCAATGTTTCAGTGCATGTTAGACTACACAATAACGAAAATTATGGGCATATTCACAGGCGACACCGTATATACTAGATGACGATGTTGGCAAAATAAGAGAGATCATAGACAAGAGGTTGGACGGAAGATACGACATGAAATCCATGACTCGTGTTGCCAAACTAGCCATGAGATGTGTTCAGGTGGAACGCTCTTCTAGACCGAGCATGAGTGAGGTAGTGGCAGAGCTCAAAGAGGCTCTCAAACTCGAGGATATTATAGCTTCTGTTTCAGTTTCAGAGGAGATTGGCATCGAAGGTGGGGATTTGGTGGCTGGCAGGGTGGAGTCGAGTAAACGCAGAGGAATGGAGTGGAGCGATAACAGCTCCAACATTCCACTAGTAGGAAGATAAATTAGCACGCTTTGGATATGGATTGAAGGATCGGGGTGAGCCACGGGAATCTAAGGCTTATGGTTCAGAGGTGATAATCAAGCTTATATGAAAATTGAAATTTGTTGCTATGGATCGGCATACTTTGTCGCCTTCCATGTTAAAATATAAATTGTATGGATTTTTGCCACCGTCAAATTCTAAAAAGCTGTAATTTGTACAAAGTACATTGCACGTAATCAGTATAAAAAACGGATTTTAGTATTTAATCCACGTACAATATTGTGTTGATTTCCACACATGAACTCGCAGGCAGGCATGTATATCTGTCAAAATACAATATGAAACATAAAATATTTTGGGCTGTGAATAGACACATCCCAACAAAAATTTCGCACAAATAAATATGATGTTTATAAAATACATGATTATTTAGTGCATGGATCATGGGGCAGTCGGATGCCACGTACCCGGGCATATAAAAAGTTTCATTGAAGATTGTAATGAGATGTGACATCAGTTTTGACTGATATGTAATATATGTAAAAAAGAAGGGTCTATAAATGCTTTTTCAGAGAACTAGCGCCTTCCATTTTAAAAAATTACATGATTAGCGCCTTCCATTTTAAAAAATTACATGATTATTTATTGTAAATATAACTTAATAGTACTTATGTTTTTGAAATCAACTGTCAACCTGTACTGGTCTAAAAATTTGCAAAGACAGAATTTAGAATGCAGTTTACATATTAGTAAGTTGATATATTAGTAGGTTATACTTTATAGGTTTTTGGAGGTTTTGTTTATTTATTTTCCAATTTGATTAGTTTAAAATTGGGCATAGATGGGTCAGACTCTCAAAATTGAATTCTAAATATTCAGATATTGAATTCATATCTATATTAAAAAAGGCAATTAAAAAAAAAACAAAAAACCAAACCTATCCGCTGGCTAAAAACTCCAAAAACAAATAAATATTAAACCACGCTTATTATGAGTATCATTGATGAGAATAAAGGTATCCACATCAAACTGTCATCTTGTACAGATTTTAACATTTGCATCGTTTGGCAGTTCCAACTCACTTTACGTCATAGTAGCCTAGAATAAGGGTATTTATTATTTTATAATGTACATGGATTTAAGGGTATTTATTATTTTATAATGTACATGGATGTTTATAGGTAGACTGCTGAGGAATTGCTCCCACGGTCAAAGGTGGCCTGGGCAAAAAATTTTAAAAAAATCTTGCCGTAGTATTGTTTGAATCTTGTTTGTGATGGTTGAAATAGATTCAGCACCATCAAAATCTGTAAAGCACCTAAAATATTGAAATTTGATAGCTATAATTTGAATTTAGAAAAAATCCTACATTTTATCAAAATATGGTCAGAATTTCCATGATTTTCAATCTGGTTAGATTAAGACGATTGTTTCATTGATTTTCTGTATATTACCTTTGCCCTGTTAGCTAGGAGTAATCCAATTTTTGGATAATGAGGGAACAATTCAAAGTTAATAAGTTTGTGTATTTTGAAATTGGAAAGAGTTTCTAAATTAAATAATTGGAATAATTACTCTATATTTTTTATTTTTTTAATCTCAATCATCAAACATTAAAACAGCAAGAAAATCAACCACAATTATAACCAGTGACACTTTGCCGAGGTTTGTGTGCAGTCGATAGGTATTGGATGCAAAGGAAAAGGATCTGAAACTCACTAGGTATATTTATCCTCTGCAATTTATGCCGCTGAACATGCAAAGACCAATGGGTTATTCCTAAAATTCGATGTCTTCTATGTGAAACTTAAATGAGAGAGATTCAGATTTTTTGTTTGCAGCATTATCCTTTCAAATTTTAATGCCTGTCAGTGGATTTTCTGCGGAGCATCCACAGAATATACGATTTTATTGATTTATTTTCAAAGAATTTTTCATCACAAGGGCTCATGTGATTTTCTTTCGTTTCATTTGAGGCTCTATGGGATTGGAATCGACATTTCAAATAAAAATGAGTTAAGGGTTCACACATTTTATTGATTTCTGGTTTTGAATGTGTAAGATAGATGCAATTTTTTCTTTTTTCAAAACAAAATATTATTTAGGGCTTTAAAAACTGCTAAAAATAATAAATTGTTTTACAATTAAGGAAACTGAAAGAAAGAATGGTGGGGTTCAAGTGGAATAGGCGAGTAGCCACCAATATCCACTTGGATCACCCAACCAAAGTTGTCACCTAAGCAGAGAGGCAATGGCTATATTTCTTATCAAATTTTAGTATGACCATTAAGTAATTATTTGGCAAGTTGAACAAAACAATATATGCTTTAAGTAGGAAGGCACAACTTGCATCCATGGAGGAGGATGAGTTCAAATATAGGTTTACAAATTTGAAAGTTAATATAAAAAAAGGGATTATAAAAGGATCTCAAATCTTTGAATGTCACAAGATGGTGGAGGATGATAAAATTAGGGAGTTTTACATTGACAATGGGATTTCATACTTATGACAATCACATTTATGTGACCAATATGTCTAAGCTTCATAAGGAACTTTTAAGGGAGTGTCTTGATTTTCCTTTGGCTAACTACCAAGGAAACAAAGAGTAATGTCATTATTGAAGTGAGGAAAATATTGGAAACATATGAAGTGAGGCATGGAAGAATACATGCATACCTATTTCATGTGCCAATAGGACAAGGAAGACACCAAAATTCAAGCTATTCTACTAAAATATTTGTTGTGCTAGAGACCTTGGGAAAGTGTCTAAATGGACTTCATAAAAAAATTATTTTTCACATGGATATAATAGGCACATGATGGTTGTTCATAATTTTTCCAAGTATTCCATATTCATGCCAACAAAGGTGCCTTGTGTTGCAAGGGAAGTTGCAAAGTTTTTATTTAGAATTTTATGAAGTACTAGGCTCTCCCATTTAGCGTTGTGTCAATCATAAACACAAGGTTCGTAGTATGGTTTTGGATATAGTTTCTTAGGATTTTTTGAACTAGGTTGCTAATGAGTTTGAGATATGCTTTATAGACCAATGGAAAAACAAAACATATCAATTTTGTTTTAGAAAGTAGTACTTCAAGCACTCTGTACGTGACTTCAACCACTCTTTGTTAGCAAAGAAATCAAATAGGCTAGATTTTTTTGGATGTAGCTCAGTTGAAATACAACATATATAAGAGTTTCATGATGGGCTATAGTCAATTTTAGTGGGAAATATGTACCAAGTATTGACAACACATACCATTTTTGTAATGCTACTAAGATGTAACCCATTAGCTATAGAGTTCATGAAAGGATGGTAAGACAAATTGAAGATTCCTCAAGTTTAGTTGACAAATGTTGTAGAGAGGATGAAGCATTGGGATGATCAGCTTGATGTTCATGACTTGGTCTTATTAAAGTTTGGCACATAGAAGTTAAAGTTATCAATTGGCATGTTTGATGCTTTGTTGTGGAAATATGAATGACTATTCAAAGTACTTGAGAATACTGGAATTGCACTTATATATTAGAGCTTCTAAACTACATGAGAGCTCACTATTTAGTTTTATATGTTAGTCACTTAAAGCCTTGTAGGATTTATGAATAAAATCCTAAAAGAAGTGTGCCATCATGAGACCCTGTATTGATTGTAGATAAGCCAATGCTAGAAATGGATATTCCATTGGTTATAGATAGCCAAGTGAAACTTTTTGGTAGAAATAAATTAAGGCATGAGTACATTGTTGGTTGGAACAATAAATGTAAAGAGGATACAAATTGGGAAAGGAAAGAGGCATTGTGGCAATATGCGAACAATAGTTGAGAATTTTATAAGTGGATTTTCTAGGTAGTTAGAATGTCTTAGTTGAACACTATCGAGATGACAAGAAGTTTAGTGTGGGAGGATGTAACCACTTCTTGAGTGGAAATAGGTGCACTATTAAGGTAACCGTGAAGGGTTGACATAGAAGTCGGCAATACCAACTATTTCTTGCATAATCAAATGGATAGAGTCATGAGGCATACATGATGTCTTTACACATGTTTAGGGTGCTTTGGGTGAAAATCCAATGTGTGAACCTAAGTGGTGATAATCCCATATCCTATGAAATTCCCGTTGAATTAGTTGAGACACAACCAAAATCCTTAGTGCACTTGGGTGAAATTTAGTATAAATGGATGCACATAGGAATGGTTAGATAAATGGACTAGACAAGGACAAATGAACTAGGAAAACTAGGACTACCTAGGCAATTCTAACACGATTTGGAATGACTCAATGGGTGATAAATGGAAAATTCACCAAAGTGATGACAATGGCACTTAGGAAAACATTTGATGAATGGGTGTGTGAATGCACGATGAGCTCGTATAAAAGTAGATCACCTTAAAGTGATAATGCATAAATTTCATGAGTGATAAGTCATTGAGGAGTTCTACTATCATTCAAAGTTCATGGTTTGTGAATACTAGGATGCTAGACATTGGTTACTTGACAAAAGAAGGAAACAAGACTAGTAGGAGGTAGAGGAAAACAAGACCAATAGGAGCAAGGCCTGCAATTGCTTCACAATAGATTGTTCTCCTCTGTCATTGTAGTTTGTAAATGAGACTAAGATTCATGAAGGCTTCATATTTTTGACCAATATCTTATCACTTTCATTAATAAAACAGGTAACTTTTACGATTGTTAAAAATAGGGTAAATATATTGTAGGTATTAGGGATGATGTGGGGCATGGGAGATTTTATAGGTATTAGAAAGTATCAAAAGGGATATCTAATAAATATATGAAATTTAAATTTTTAAATTTATGTGATCATTATTATTTAGCTACAAACAAGTTTACAGAGCCATATCGCATTCATAATAATTTTTAATCAAAATTCCAAACCAACAACTATGGTTCATATTCATGATGAAAAAGAGATGTGAAAGACTAATTCACCAAGGTTTGTAATAAAAAGCCGACAATAAACCCTAAAAATTCTAAATTTTATTATCAATTAAAAACTTAAAATAGTTTTTTTTAGGGAATCTAAGAAATACCTACTGGAGCCGCGTGCGCACCTGAGCCCTAGGAGATCGACCCCAGTAGAGCAGTGCATCGGCCTGGGCCTTGGCCCCAACCATGGCCCTCCCGGATCCACCTTAGGAGGATCACGATCCTCAAAGAGCCTTCTCGGATCTGGTAAAATCTCTCCCTCCTCAGCGCCCCAGACCATCAATTTTGAAATTTGTTAAAAAACTTGATATTCTTCAGGAAGTTCAGCTGCCTCCAACCCTTCCTCGCATGGCAATGTTATCTCTCGCTAAGAAAGGACTCATAGGGCAGTTCACAGGCCTCTGGCCTTCACCAAGAACAGTTCAAAGATGGGTTGAAAAAAATTGGTCAGACAAGATCCCAGGAAAAATATCAATCAGATTTTGCAGAAGAGTATATTACACATTCCACTTCGAATCCAAAGCAGACAAGGACTTGATCTTCAGAAACGGGTCGTATTTCATGGATTCCAGGGGTCTCTACCTCAATAAATGGACCCCAGATTTCGATACGGAACTGGATATCCCCAGTGCTGTTCCAGTTTGGGTCCGTCTCCCTCACTTACCTCTCCATTGCTGGGGAGATGAGTCGGTTCGGGCCATAGGGAATGTTGTTGGCAAATACATTGATCATAGCGAGCCCAAGGACAACATGCAAGCCTGCGCAAGGATCTGTGTCGAAGTGGACTTAGGTCGAGGATTGTCGGAAGCAATAAAGCTAAAAGTGGACGACTGGAGCCATATACAGCAACTGGACTATGAGCAGATACCATTCAAATGTAAGGTATGTCACAAATACGGGCATTTTGCTAACAAATTCACTAAAATTGTAAATGCAGAAAATGATGAGCAAGACGGACATTGGAACCTGTTAAAAAGAAGAAATCAGCCCCCCCCCCCTCCCCAAGCCTTCCAAGGATTCTGACAACCCTGGTCCTTCTATTCAACACCCTTCCTCCTCCTCTCTCATCCCATCTGAACCCCTCCTCCCCGATCCAACCCTCCCTTCCTCCTCCAACGCCTTTCTTATCCTTTCCACTGATGATTCCATTCCTGACAAACCCTCCACTGAGCCCCCAGACTCCCATCAACCTCAGATCATCTCTTCTCAACCCCCTCTCGAGCCCCTCCCATCAAGGATTACCAGAAGCTCTTCTAAAGAACATGGAGCATCTAGCGATACGTACAAAAAACCAGGACCTGGCAGAAAATCCGCTAAGAAACATAGGGACGAGAACGCCCATAAGGACATAGCAATGGGCACACAAACTCCAATAGAGTCCTTCATCCTTGGACACCAAGAGAAAGAGACAAGTGGTAAAGACCAAGAGAGGTGAGCACCTCTCCGCACGCCCTTTCATGGAACAGTAGGGGTCTAGGGCACCCCTCCAAAACAGCTGCCCTCAGAGATCTAATTCACAATGAGAAGCCAGAAATAATGCTGATACAGGAGACAAAACAAGATCAGCATGAAATGAAAAAAATTATAGATCAGCAGAAACAATACTTGGGAAGTATTAGCGAATCCAGAGGAACCTCAGGAGGCATTGTTACCATTTGGGACAGCAGCAAATGGATCTGCACTGCTGCAAATCTCCACCAAAACTGGATCAGAACTACTCTTGACAGAAGAACAGGCAATCAGACAGTGATCATATATAATGTTTATGTACCCAACCATTACAGAGAAAAGGAAATTTGTTGGGATGATTTGAAGACTAGCATTGATGGGGAACGAAATACAAATATCATAGTCGCAGGCGACTTCAACTTGATATTGCATGCCAATGAAAAAAGGGGAGGCACCTTCTCTTCAGATCCCTTTAGAGATCATCTGGAGGCCATCATTCAGGACCATGAATTAGTTGATATCATTCCCAAAAATCGCAGATACACCTAGAGCAATCGTAGGATTGGTAGTGGCAATATAATGGAAAGATTAGACAGATTTCTAGTTCACATCTCGCTCCTCTCAACCATTTCTGTAGGATACACCAACATCCTCAGTACCTCTGCCTCTGATCACTATCCCATCACCCTAACTTTGGAAACCCATTGTCCTCTCGGTCCCATCCCATTTAATACAGTCCTCTTTGGAATCGGATCCCCGCGGCCAGAGAAATTGTTAAGGAAACATGGAGCCAGCATGTGGAAGGCTTGCCATGTTTTATTTGGGAAACCAAATTAAAAAGAACCAAGAAGGCACTAAAAGATTGGGCCAAAGAAAGTTACCAGGAACCAGAGGAGACCAAAAAGAAAGTTAAAAATGAGTTAGAAGATGTGCAGGCAAGGATTGAAGAGCATGGACTAACGCATCAAAGCAAAGAGCAAGAGAACGCATTATATGCACAGCTGAGCTATATTAATAGGGAGGAAGAAACCAAATGGCGCATAAAATCCAGACAATTATGGCTCCAAGGGGGAGACAAAAATACAACTTACTTCCACAAACAGGCCACTACTCGAAAGCTCAGAAACAATGTAAATACAATCTTGGATAGTGAAGGAAATCGGCACAACACTCAAGAGGCCATAAGGAATGCTGCTTCTAAGCACTACAGGGACCTCCTAACTGAAGTCAAAGGGACAAAAGACTACTCTGACTTGCTCCAGTATTTGCCCAAAGGAGTTACAAAGGAGATGAATGATAATCTTAGCAAAGAAATTGAAGAAGAAGAAATTAAAAGAGCAATCTGGAGCCTGCACCCTGATAAAGCACCAGGGCCTGACGGATTCCCCATCTGCTACTACAGGGAGTTCTGGACTGTGATAAAAAAAGACCTGATAAAGATGATTCGGTGGGTGCAAAGGAAAGGGAAGCTTGGAGGATTCACCAACTCCACCTTTTTAGCCCTCATTCCCAAGGAAAACCGGCCTTCCTCCTTCTCCAGATTCCGCCCCATTTCCCTTTGCAATTCTTCATACAAAATTCTAACTAAAATCTTAGCCACCAGACTCAAACCCCTCCTCCCCTCCTTGATATCTGAAAATCAAGGAGGCTTTCTGCCAAACAGACATATCACTGACTCCATTCTTCTTGTCCAAGAAGCCATTCACTCAAGTCTATCCAGAAAAGAGAAAGGATTTGTCTTAAAGCTTGATCTGGCGAATGCCTTCGATAGAGTAAGGCACTCCTTCTTAATTGTTGTTCTAAATAAGATGGGCTTTGAATCTCCCTTCATTAATCTTATTGTTGCTTGTATATCCGGGCCCTGGATCTCCCCCCTGATCAATGGTAGACCAGGTGAAGCATTCCAATCATCCTAGGGTCTCAGACAGGGCTGCCCCCTTTCCCCCTATCTCTTCATTCTCATGGTAGAATCCTTCAGTCAAGCTTTGGACCACAATAGAAGAGTGGGACTTATAACTGGTATCAAATTTGGGAACGGAGTAAAAAATATTAATCACTCACAGTTCGATGATGATACCTTATTAATTGAAGGAGCCTCCACTACAATTGCAAGAAGGTTCAAGAAACTACTAGATGAATTTATGGAGTACTCTGGAGGCTTGGTAAATCAACTCAAAAGCTGTATCTACGGATGGAACACTACAAACCATGTTACTCACAGCATTTCCAACATATTTGGTGTCACATGCAATTTTGAATGGACCCATTTTTCATACTTGGGCATGCCAGTGAGTTTGGGCCCTCTGAAGGTTGAAACTTGAAACGGGATCATAGACAAGGTAAAGAGGAAAGTGCAGCAATGGGGAACATTGTGGCTCAATCCTGCAGGCAGACTCATCCTCCTTAAATCAGGTATCACTTCCCTTCCCCTTTATCGCTTCTCTCTTTATCAGGCTCCTGCCATTTTACACCACAAATTGGAAGTTTCCCTTCGCCAATTCCTTTGGCGAGGGGGAAAGAGTGATGAAAGCAAGTTTAATTTAGTCAGCTGGAAGCAGGTTATCCAAACCCAAGATAGAGGAGGCCTTGGCATCAGAGCACCAAAATTTTTAAATCTGGCCTTTGGCGCGAAAATTGTATGGAGGTTAATAACAGGACCCTCAACGTGGTGGAAAAAGGTGCTGGAGATCAAGTATCTAAACTTCCCCAGACAACATCTTCTTGACTCCAATATCCCCAACAAAGACTATACTAAAACCTGGAGGTTATGCAAGGAAGCACTTCCTATGATGATCCAAAATATTTCGAAAGTCCCAGGGGGGAGCCAGCATAAACTTTGGAACTGACAAAATCCTGGGACAACAACCTTTGAGTACGCATAAAGAAGCCACTCTTGTCATCAAATACCTCAATGAGAAAGGTATCCATAAGCTAGCTCAAATACCCAGATGGGACCCTCATTCCCATGTTTGGACTGGCTGGTCCTTCCCAGAAATTCCCAACGCCTTAGAACCCAGTCTCAACTGCCTAAAGATGCTTCTCCATAGCAAGGCTCCTATCAAAGAAGATGAAATGGATGGCTTTCGTTGGGATTCAACAGGAACAGATTATACAGTCAGAGCAGGCCACCAACACATATGCAACAACACTTTTCAGATTAGTCAGTGGCCTCATTGGAAAATTGCTTGGCGAACAGAATCTCTCCCAAAAATAAAAAAAAAAATTATGGCTTCTGTTGAAAGGAAAAATACTAATAGCAGAGAACCTTAAAAGAAGAGGCATCAATGGGCCATCCAGATGCCCCAATTGCTGCAAGGCCGAAGAGACAATGTATCATTTATTCATCGAATGCCCATTTGATGTAGAATGCTGGAGAAAGATGTCTTCCATTGGCAATTTAAATTGGGATCCTCAGCACACCATAGCTGAGACAATCTACAAATGGAGAAAATTCTGTCCCTGGAAAGAAAAAAGAAGTAACTTGGTGAAGAGAGTATGGAACACTCTCCCCCATACCTTGCTATGGCGAATCTAGCTAGCTAGAAACAAAAAAAAAATTCAAGACAAGAGCACAAATACACGAACAACCTGCAGCAAAGCTAAAATCCTTGCTTTGGAAACTATTTCAATCAACACCACTGGAAAAATCGATGCAACACAATATAGTGTCAAGGAACGAGACTTAATAAGCTACACCTTGGACAGACAGCATAAAGTACAGGAAGGCAACAGGAGTGAAGTTCAGAACAAAGCAGAAACTAGATCATGGAAAGTCAGACTAAAAGAACAGGAATTTTCCAATTGGATACAAAAGAGCAACTGTTATTCCTTGTTCTTCGACGGGGCATCCAAATCAAATCCTGGTATAGCTGGAGTAGGGGGACTGATTATTAATGCCAATGGGGAGTGTATCCTTCAATATGAGTGGAGCCTAGGGAAGGTTTCGAATAACAGAGCCGCAACTCTAGCTTTGTTTTAGGGCCTAACTCAGCTAGGTAAATTGGGAATAAAGAAAGCACAGGTATTTGGGGACTCCTCAATTGTAATTCGCTTAATGGTTCATCAGCAAAACTCTCCCAACGCTCTGCTTCAACAAATTAATAGATGAAACCAAATCCTTCACCAGGCAATGGAAGACATCCAATACTATCATATTCTCCGAAATCTTAATAAGAAGGTTGATGACAGTGCAAACAATGCGTGTGGAAGACCTGTTGGCACCTTAAGATGCAACTCCAGGGAAACTCTTCAATATTTTCCATGATCCCAACTGAAAACATCAACGCCAAGCCCAAAATCGTTGACAGGTCTGAAATGAGTCATATTACTTGGGCTGTCAATGGGATTGACCTCTGCAAAAAGATAACACAAGGACACGAAATCTACAAGATATACATCAAGTGGGATAATCACATCATGCTCGCCAGCAGATCTCCCAATAGATCTGACTCATGGATTCATTTTGATTTTATTCAGGTCTGCCAGCAGATCACCCTCCAGTATCCCGTGACTGGACGGCCTCTCCCGCCTCACCTCCTCTCAGCTCCCTCCTATATTACTCCCCCCTCCTTCATTCCCCAACGTTATCTCCCTCCGTCGCTTGGGTCCCAATCACTCCTTTTCTCATGTGATTTCCCGCGGAAATTATTGCCTCTGTCCCAGAATCATTCTCTGCCCTCAAAGCTCTGTTTCGAACCTCTGGACAGTCTCTCTTTTATCTACTTCAGTCTTCTACGGCTACAGGCGTTTTACTCTCATAACTTCCGCTGAGTTTTTTGCCTTCCCCACCCTTTCGGTCCCCTGCGCTGTGAGCTTTACCTCTTCCTTCGCTCACATCTTCTTATCTTCCCAATCTCTCGCACAGTAACTATGGCACGCAGCGAAGATTGTCTGCATTATGCAGACTTGCAAGACGAGCTAGAGGAAGTCAGGGCCCAGCAACGCATTCTGGAGAATCAACAAAGGATTTTAGAGACGAGGCTTGAAGATCAGAACCACATCTTGAACGAGAAATATCGGGCTGAAATAGATCTTTTTCTGCATAGGGTGGCCTCTCTGCATGATCAGTTTAGTCACTTATCAAATCGATGCAGCCACGCGGAAGAATCGATTTCAATCCTACAGTATATGATGGATAAGCGAAATAAAGCTGCTCCCAGTTCCTCAAGTGCCAAACAGGCTGAAGTGGATCCAAATCCGGAGGAATCTACCGCAAGGCAAATTAGCCATATTGAAATAGATTAAAATGTTTTGTAAAAGTCAATTTTGGTTGTCTCAATATGTAAGAATCTACAGTAGCTCAGGTAATTTTAGAATTAGAACAAGCAGAAAAAGGATCAAGGAGAGATCCCTATTTTGTAACTCTCCTGATCCAAGCTGCCATCGATATCTAATGTACTTCAGGAGCTCTGACTCCTCTTCTTTTTTCAGCCATTAATATAGCAACCGACTTTGTTAAAAAAAATATATATAAATCTTAAAATATATTGATAATTGATGTCATTGGTAATTATTGTTATAAAAATTATATAGGTTTTATTAATGATAGGAATCTAAATTATCTATATATATGTGTGTGTGTGTGTGTGTGTGTGTTTGATTTTTATAAATATCTGTTGATTAATTAGTTATAATGTGTCAAAAGGAATAACTAATATCATTTATTATATGATAAGTATAAATATGGGTTTACATTATTAAAGTAATATAAAATATTATTAATAATGTGACAAATTCAGGTTTCTTGAGAGGTGGGGAGTGGAGGTTTTGGAGAGATTAATTTGTATGTCAGAGTAGCAATCTAGTTCTCACTTATAGTCCATCCTTCATCTCTATTAAGGTTATTAGGGTGCTTACTGATTTCTATGGAATATATGGTAAATAGGGGCTTATTGATTTCTTATTTGCAACTAAATATATGAAATATATGGTAAATATAGGGGCTTTATATTTAGAAATATGTATTTGGATGGGGGGGTTCAATAGAATAATTTTGGGACGAATTTGTCAATATCTTCGAAAAAATAGATATATTCTTCAATATCCCACAAATGCACCTATTATGTCATAGGTTCACTAATTGGAGACATGATGGGTATATTGGCCATGTTCCTTTGTTATACTTGCAACATTCTTTATGGAATAATGTGTTAAGGAAATTTCCTTGGGTGCCCACCCATGTTTTAAGCACCATGGTTGTTTTATTACTATTGGATGTTACTATTCCTTGTATGTTTGTATTGGTATGTTATAATATTAGCTCAGCATAATTGTTGATGGGATGAATTAATGTTGTGGTTGGATATATGCCCAATGTTGGATAAATTAGGGTTTCTTGGACTTAGCTTGTATATGATTATTGTAGTATAAAGAAAATTTATGGGTGGTCACTAAGTGAAGAGATTCAGTGTCATTGCAATGCGTGTAAGTTGGTCAAGCCATTATAGTCAAGAAAATGTAGTGTTGCACAACTAGATATGATGACAAGAAAAAAAATTGAATAAGTCTCTTAAGTCTATGACAACAACATTGCATGAAACTTTGTCTTTTCTTATATTGCACTCGCTTTGTAGATTGTTAATGTGTCCTTTCCATTATTTTACATCTTAACTAAAAAGAAGGATACCTTTAGTTACTTGCGCAAGTTTTTGATATTATTTCCTTTATATGATTCTCATTGGTTGTTTCCTTGTACCATGCTTAATTCAATTTCTGATATAGTGAGATAACAATTGTTAAATATCATATTATGTGTTTCCAAAGAGCCAATGATTTAATTTTCCACAAGATAGTTGTCATGGTTACCTTGAAGGCTTCCATAAGGTACCTAACCATGATTGACAATGGTGTGAACATATATCTTGTTTTCATCAATTCCATTTCATTATCTCTATTATTCAATCATTACCCAAAACAAATACTTTGAAAATTTTACTTCAAACTTGGTGGAATTAACTACTAATGACAACAACTTCATGTCATTGTGCATGATTCATATAAAATACAATAGGCAATAGATCCAACTTAGGTTGATTACAAATTCAACATGTCCAACTTGGATTGATTGCAACTAGTCCTTATCCTTCTCCTCCTCTTCATTTTCCTCATATTATTTATGATAAAAACTATTCGATCAATGCACACGTTCAATAATAATGAGAATTATTGTGTTCCATCATAAGCATTCACTGAGAATTAGTGGGATAGAGATGAATCTATTCAGATCATAATGTCATCAAATAAATAAGGAAATCCAAATATTAATAAATTCCTATGGACAAGCATTTGCACAAATAATTATAAAAGATTTCTTTGATCCTAAGATGATAGGTGAACTTTTATAATGCTACACTAGAAAACAATTTTAGGCTAAACAAGTCCCATACAACATTTTGATCATACTAGAGTTTGTACAAATATCATTTTCAATATCTGTCAAAATTAAGTTCCGATGACTTTTCCTTATGAATTGAGATTTTCAATGCACACAAATAATATTGTTTTTGGATATATTGTTTTAAACTAAGTTTTATATACAATTTTTAGTTTTAAATGAAATTCAATATTGATAGTTGTTATATTATGAATGCAACATGGAGTTCATATATTAATAATATTACAAATATTAGAATAGTTGGAATTTTGAATAAAGGTGAATTTTCATAAGTTTCGATGTACATAGCTTATATATACACGCATATATATAAGTCTTAGTGTGATGCTCCATAAGTTATAAGTTGTTTCTAAATGTGACAATGTTAAATTATGAGTGTATTTTTATTGTTGGTCATGTTTACATAATTTTTTATGTTTATGGAGGAGAAGCATGGGTCAACATGACCATTTGTTAAATTTTTCTTTTGGTTTTTGGTAGTTCAGTGCATTGTTTTGTTACTAGCATGGATTTAGTAGCTAAAAACATATCACAATCTTCAAGAAACTATGTTGGGTAGTTCGTAAATGTTGCTATGCTCTTAATCAATAAGAATCACTACCATGAATAATCTATTCACAAGTTTCATGATGTTAGCTACATGACATTTGAACCAAGGATAACATCTAAGTTGTAATGATTGGTATTTTGAAGTAATTTCCATAGTAGTATAAAACATGTATGGGAAATGTATAATAATAAATTGTTAATTTATGATGATAATAATAGAGTAAATGACCAAATGATTTTATACATGGTATCGGTAGGATCTGAAAAACGACACTAGGTAACAGGATTCGGGAGAGGAGGCGGAGAGCAAACAGCTAGGGTTTCAAATTGCTGCAGGGGATTTCATCCATGGAAGGACGCAGAGGAGGGAGCACCACTCCCTCCTATGAGGAGATCGTGGCCAATAAGCGCAAGAAGCCCCAAGAAAAAGTCAGAGGATTTGTAGGAGAAGGAAGAAGTAACATGGAAGAGGAAACTGATGGCGCCAAAATGAAGGAGAATAGTAGTGCTACAGACAAGGAGGAAGATGACAAAAAACCGGGAACAAAAGAGGAAAAACAAAAGGGACCTTGTAAACCCAAAGCTGAAATTAGACCCAGAGTAGTTTTAAACGATCCTGCACTACAAGCGCACAGGGATCACATGCAAACCTACGCAATTATCTGCAAATTCATGGGATTATGGCCCACCGAAAAAGCTTTATAAACATGGATCAAATACCACTGGAAACCAAAAGGGAGCATTGATCTACATCTTGGGTCAAAGGGATTCTTCACCGTGGTGTTCATAAGTATTGAGGATAAAGATAGAGTGTTTGAAGGAGGGCCCTACTTCTACGTAGCAATAGGTCTCTATATGCGGCCATGGAAGATGAAATTTGTCCCGGAACGAGAAACTTTTACTTCGGTCCCGGTTTGGGTAAGACTCTATTCATTACCTCTTGATTATTGGCAACCTGAATCGTTAGCTGCTATAGGCAATAAATTAGGTAGGTTTGTCAAAGCTTCTGAAGCCAATAGAAGGGGAAAATATACTTCCTTTGCAAGGATATGTGTTGATATGGATCTATCTAGAGCTCTTCCGGATGAGGTAATATTGGAAGTTTTTGATGAAGAATGGGTACAAACGGTGGACTACGAGCATATCCCGTTCAGATGTCATAGATGTCATGAACATGGGCACCTTCTCAGAGACTGCCCTCTCAGTAAAGCAGAGAATAAAAGAAAAACTAACACAATGAAAGATCTGGACAGCTTTCACAAGGTGGTACAAAGAGGAAAAGGCAGCAAAAGAGGGCAAAAGCAATAGAAAAAGGAGGGAAAACAGGTTAGTCAGAATCAGTTCCAAGTTCTTGAAGAGGACGAAGAAAGAACAACAAAAGATCAAGCATAGGAAGGGAGTACGGGGGAGAAGGAGAAAGAAGGCAACCGTGAACAAACACAGGAAAATGATAAATAGAAAGGGATTATGATGAGTGATACAGAACCGGAGATGGAACTGGAGGAATGTGAGCTATAGGAGATTCTTGAAAGAGAAAACCTAGATCTGGAAGGGTTCTTGATTCAGGGAACAACCGGTGGGGTAGAATTGTTACCTCAAGAAGAGCTCAATAGAATACAGCAGTTGTATTTATGGAAAAATCAGGATAAGGGTTTGGAGGGGAAAAAACACGAACAGGCTGAGTAACGAAGGTGTGAAAATGATAAAAACTACTCCGGGATTAGCTCCTAGAAACCCAGGAAAGAAAAGAGGCAGAAAAAAGCAGAACAAGCTATTGATGGAATGTGGAAAGCTCATGATAGATTCAGGTAAGATGAAAGATCTTACCAGCTACTCCTTTACAAATCTTTAATTATGAAGTTGATATCTTGGAATATTAGAGGTCTAGGCAATAAAAGAAAATAGAGAATGCTTAGTAATAGAATGAAACATGCAGCTCCGGATATAATTTTCATCTAGGAAACGAAATGTTCCATTCAAAAGTTAAGACAAATACATAGTAAATGGCTCAACAGGTTTGAGTTTCTAGAAGTTAAAGTAGAGAACACAGCAGGAGGCATTCTCACTCTCTGGAACCCTCAAAGAATTGACATAATAGATGCTGAGGCTTCAAGGAATTATTTATTAGTAGTTATTCAGCCTGTAGGGGATAGGGGCACCTATCTAGTCACGAATGTGTATGGCCCTCAAAGGATAGATGAGAAACTTAGGCTTACAGATTCCCTATCGAATCTCAGGGAGAGATATGTAGGAATACCCTGGATCATGGGAGGGGACTTCAATATGATAAAATCACTTTCGGAAAAAAAATCGGGAACCAGAGCACTAGGTAAAGACTCTTTATCATTTCAAATATTTACAGATAATATGAAACTAGTGCACATTGAGAAAAACAATGGCCTCTTTACATGGAACAATAAGAGAGGAGGAGAGTCTCATGTAGCCTCCAAGTTGGATTGATTCATTATCTCTGAGGACCTTATACTTATAGATAAGGAAATAATAGCGAGTGTTCTTCCCTTTGGAGGCTCAGATCACTGGCCAGTTCAAATGGAGATCCAGGGCATAGGTACCCCCCGAAATAGACCTTTCATATTTGAGAATATTTGGCTTTCACACCCAGAATTCATCAGCAATATTGAAAAATGGTGGGTAGAAGATCTATAGATTCAGGGAACTAGAATGTTCCTTCTACATAAAAGATTAAAGCACATAAAGACGAGGCTCAAAGGAAGGTTTTGATAAAGACAAAAATGATCTAGTGGAGAAACATCATCAAGAATGGGATAACTTGTGTAAACAAGAGGAAATATTCTGGAGACAAAAATCTAGAGTCCAATGGCTAAAAGAAGGAGAGTGTAACACTAGATTTTTTCACAGATCCACCATGGCGAACAAAGCTCACAACAGAATCTCTTCGATAAAAAATGAGGATGGACAGCTTCTACAATCCCATGAGGATATAGAGGCGGTGTTAGTTCAACACTTCCGAGAAATAGCTCAGGAAAATAATTCAGAAAGAGAACATTTCATCAGGGACTTAACCAAGCATATACCTAAGCTGGTGTCTAGAGAGGACAATTACAATCTTAACAGACCAGTGACTGAAGAGGAGGTTAGTGAGGTCCTCAAAGATATGCAGAATGGCAAAGCACTAGGCCCGGATGGCTTCAATGTGGATTTCTTTAAAGCTTGCTGGAATATTGTAAAAGAGGATATTTTGAATGTTGTGGAGGATTCCAGGGTGAACAGAACTATTTTGAAGGTGCTCAACACCTCCTTCATCTCCCTAATCCCTAAACAGGACAATGCACAAACTCCAGATAGGTATAGACCCATAGCTCTATGCAACATGGTATACAAGATAATATCCAAGGTAGTGGCCAACAGACTCAAACCTCTGCTTCCTACTCTGGTTTCGGGGGAACAATCAGGTTATGTTGAAGGCAGACAAATATTTGATAACATCATTCAATCTCATGAAGTAGTTCACTCGCTAACCAGTAAGTCGAAAGTTGGAATGATCCTGCAACTAGACATAGCCAAAGCTTATGACAATGTGAACTGGACCTACATCGGGAAAGTGCTAATGGCATTTGGTTTTGATCACAATTAGGTAAGATGGTTAATGGCCCTGGTGACCTCTTCCAGCTTTTCAATACTAGTTAATGGCTCTCCCTCTGAGATTTTTCTTCCTTCAAGAGGTCTGAGGCAGGGAGATCCGCTCTCCCCCTTTCTCTTCATACTCATGATGGAAGGTCTTGGGCAGTCTATCAAGCATGCTAGAGCTATGGGTAAAATTCAGGGTCTTCAACTGAAGGAGAATGGACAAGCTTTGACTCATCAACAATTTGTAGATGACACCATGTTACAAGGAATCCCCACAGTCAAAGAGGCTCTAGCGTACAAACAAATACTGAATGACTTTGCCATGGCTTCAGGTATGGAAGTTAATCTCTCCAAATCCAATTTTTTTTTTCTTTAATACCAACATTGCTATTCAGAGAAATATCTCCAAAATTCTAGGCTTTCAAAGGGATTCCCTCCCTACAAAGTATTTGGGAGTTCCTTTAACTACAAAACCTTTGCACAAGAACATTTGGGAACTGTTGATCAACAAAATGCAGGATAAAGTCAGAAAATGGACAAGCAGATCTTTAAATCTGGCTAGTAGACTGGTGCTGACAAAGGCGGTGCTCCAATCAATTTCAATGTTCATGTTATCATCACTCCCTGCCCCAAAAGGAGTCTTGCAGCAATTCATAAATATCCAAAGAAACTTTCTCTAGGGTAGGGAGGAGACAAGGAAAAAATGGGCCTTGGTCTCATGGGAAAAGATTTGTAAACCCAAGAATCAAGGGGGCCTAGGCTTGGATGACCATGAGATTCTAAGCAATGTTTTAGGGGCCAAACTCTGGTGGCATTGGGTTAAAGATCCAAAGGTTCAATGGGAAAGCATTTGGAAAGAAAAATATGCTAGCTCTTGGCAATACACTGATCTCATAAGGATGTCTGGAAATATAAAGGGCTCTGCCATCTGGAACAAAGCTTGGGAGAACAGAGGTTTAGTACAAAGAAACAACTTTTGGGAAATCAGAGAGGGAGATCTAGCTCTATTCTGGGAGGATAAATGGCAACAAGAACCAATACTGTTAAAAGAGGATTTTTTGGACCTTAAGCATGAGATAGATACCCAAAGATTGACAAGAGTAAAAGATTTTTGGGATTATACTCACAATACTGGAAAATGGAGGACATGGATAAATATAGATTGCAGGAATGATAGAACGCTGAAAACAAAAGCAGAGGCTCTTGAAAAAATATTGGAACAAAGGATGATTTTGCTATCGGGAGAGCAAGGCCAACTAAGATGGGGATACAACAACGAAGGCATCTTTAATATTAAGGAAGCAAAAGGTATTTTGCTCGAGCTGGATTCCAAGGCTCCGAACAGGATCTGGCAAAACCTATGGAGACATCAAGGTTGGATGAAGATCAAACTCTTCATGTGGCTAGTTCATCACAAGAAAATCTTGACTTGGGACAACATTAGAAAGAGGGGTATGTTGGGGCCTTCCAGATGCCAACTCTGTGAAGCCCAAGAGGAAACAATGGAACATCTTCTCAACAGCTGTATTTTCACATCCTAGTTATGGGACTCATTTGCCACCATTTTCCAACAGTTCGACAGGGACAAAGAGAGTATTACTAACACCCTAAGCAGATGGAGAAGAAATTTTTTGGATAATGAAGTTCTCAACTTTGCTTGGGCTCTTATGTAAAGCTTTATTATTTGGAATATTTGGAAAGAAAGGAATAAGAGAATCTTAAAAAATGAAAGAGTCTCACTCTTCGCCTGTTTGATCAGATCTTAAAACAACTTAAGGAAACGGTCAGCTCTTCAGTAAGGAATCTCCCCAAAAGCCCTCCCTCAGAGGCTGATTTAAGAATTCTCAGGTAGTTAGGTATGTAGGGGATCATCCCACAAGGCCTAGATAGAAAAGAAAGCAAAATGGAAACTGAAAAGGAGTTATGGCATCCTCCTCCGAAAGGTTTTTTGAAATATAACATAGATAGAGCTTCAAAAGGTAACCCCAGAATTGCAGGCTTTGGCGGGGTTCTTCGAGATGAAGCAGGTAGCATCCTCTTCCTCTTCCATTGTCATTTAGGAAGAGCCACCAACAACATGGTGGAATTAATGGCTATGGAGCAATGCTTAGGTTTTCTGAAGCAGGAGAACTGCCGAAATGTGACTATAGAAGCTGACTCTGAGTTAGTCGTTAACTCGGTAAAGAGAATTAGTTGCGGAACAGGGCCAGAGAAAGTCTCACAACACTGGAAGTTAATCCGGGTATTCCAAAGAATTCAGGGTCACCTTCAGGGACTAAACTCAGTCAGATTCAACCATATGCGTAGAAAGGCTAATAAACTGGCGGACATCTTGGCCAACCAAGGTGTGAGCTGCAAGGAACGCAAAGTTTCGATAGGGTGGCAAGTAATGCCTCAAGGCAACCTAAAAATTCTTTATAATAACCATGCGGAAAAGGACAGAGAAGTGTTTCAAGATAAAGCTAAAAAGGAAAGGTCTCAATGACCAATTCTCGGTGAGATTCTCTATTTTTGGTCAAACAGGTTGTTGGTGGTAGGCAGATTGCGGTCGGCTTTAGCAAAACTGACAATATCAACTTCAGAAATCAACGGTATAGGTTAGGCAGAGGGCTCTGTTTTAGAAAGATCAATACAAATCTAGGTTTTGGACTCAGTAGTGGTGAGAAGGAGGAGTTGAACGGTCTGCTCAGTATTCCAGAGGGAAAGATCAGCTCAAACCATGGTTTCGGGTTAAGAAGTAGCGATAAGGAGGAGAAGGTCGGGGTTCAGGAATTTTCCGGCGGCCATTTTACCCACGGTTTCAGCTTTCGGGAGGAAATATCGCCTCCCGAGCGGTTTGGAGGTGATCGCACCACTCTCAAACAAAAAGTGGTTTTTGTGAAATGGAAGCGATTCCATACAGCTTCCAACACGTGGTTGAGGGATGATGCGGTAAACCACCCTCATCGCATGTTAAAGTTCAGTACAAATGCACCGTGCGATATTGATCTCGTCCATTGGATTCCGCGGAGAAAATCTACGATCAGAAATGATCGTGCAATTCGGTGGGGTCGGGGCGTAATCCAGTGTGCGTCTTCTCGGTGTGAAATCCTCCTCTGTCGTTGGATTGAGCACATGGATTGGACAGTCACGATTAAGAGGCAAGTCTGGGGTTTGATAGCGGGGTATTCAGCGGGATGTAAGTTTTCTAAAGGGTTAAGTGATAACTTTTGTTGGGTTGGGAATCTGGCCTTAAGCCATAAGCACTCCCGTCTATGGGGTCCACAGTGCCTACTAATCAGTTGTACACTATGTAACATATTTTTGGTTTAATGAATTTGAAGGAACGTCTCTTGCATTAGCAAAAAACAAAAAAAAAAGATTTTATACATGGTATCTCTACTTTCATGTATAATATCAAGAGATTTACATTACAATATATAATTTGTTCTTTGCAAACTGTGGAAATTAATGATGATGTAAGGTTACCATGTTGTACTTTCGGAATAGGGTTACACCACACATATATGATCTTGTGATTATTCATACATGAATGCAAGAGACACATGATAAGCCCCAAAAATAAGATAGAAATATCAGTTTACATAAATTACCTTAACCCCACCATAAAGATCAAACAAGTTACAAATGAATCCCCTTGAAAAGTTATTTTTTTCCCATATGTACGACCACATCTTTCATGAATGATCTCAAAAGATGGAAGATTCAGGGAAGAGGAACAAATCGAGGTGTCCCCTTTATAGCAAAATCTCTGAGAACAATATTCAAGCATAGGTCAAAAAATTCAATAAATATACATGGGAAAATGAGGAAGTTGTTATGGGTAGTTTAATGACCATAGTTTTGAAAAATAACATGTTTTTTTAAAGTGAAATTTAAAATATAAAGTATATCATTCAAATCTCATGTAATAAAAATAAATACCATTAATTATTTTTTAAATTTTTTAATCTAATTAAAATATATAATTTTAAATTAAAATAATATCATTAAAAAAATCATATTTAATAAATAATTTTACTAAACTTTATAAATAGTTTAAAACAATTTCCAAAATCAAATCAAACTCGTTACCACCGAAAACCAATAACTCAAAGGAATAATCTTATACCACATAAAATAAAACAAGGACTAATAAAGTTAAGAAGGATTTATGATACAATAAACACTCTTCACTCCGGGTTAACATTTAATAGAAAAATATTCTATCCTACCCTGTTAAGATTAATGAGGACTTTAGAAAGAATAAAATAAAATAAAATAATGGGCCTACTAAATAAAAAATGATGAGTTGAAACATGCATTCATTATCGCATAAGGATAAGGATTGAAAAGCGAAAAAGTGCTAGAGATAGTGGACGTTCACTATCACACAAAAAGCGAAGATGGGATAAAGTTGTATGCAAAATTTGCGTTCCATCGTTTCCCTTATTTCGTTTCCCTTATTTTCCAAATTAGATAGATCACAAAAGCACGGAGGAAAAACCTTGACTTTGTTAACTTTATTGTCCAAATTAGATAAAGCAGACACAAATTAGACAGATCACAAAAGCACGTAGGAAAAACCTTGACTTTGTTAACTTTATTGTCCAAAAAACTTGACACTGTTCCCTACATTTTTGTTTAAAAATAAAGGGACTCTATGTTAAAATCTCTGACTAGTCCTTTCCTTTATAGTATGTCTCCTATTATGAATATGCTGCCAGGGTGGTTTCCACAATCTGGAAACATTGCAATGAAATACAATGTGGATAGTAATTTGAACTTGCCAACGAATAATAGTTTAGTGCTTTAAAATTCCTGGAAAATTGTTATGTTTAGCGTTGGTACACAATAGCATTGTTAGGCAAATTCTAGTATTGCAATGAATCTCATCAAATCTCATTATGCTAGGAAATGTCCACAAATATATTACAATTTTAGCTTCTTTTTGTATTCAAACGGTCTGCTTTTCAGCTTTGCGGTGCTTATATTAGTTATGTAAGGGGATATCTGCCTTGCTGTGGTGTCGTTTTCAAGTAGACCAAGTAGACCAAGACGTATATCAATTTGATGCAGTGCTAATAAGAGAGAGTATGAATATTTGTAAATCATTATTTTTTAATATGAATATTTGAGAATCAATATTTATTTTGTAGGGTAGAATGTATATATTAATATTTATAATTTTGTGATTGTGTTAATGGTTGCTTTCCAGTTTACTATGGTAGAGGTTTTGTAATGAATTGTTTAACATTTTGATTAAGTCAAATTACATAAAAATAAAAATAAATAAACTAGCAATTACATCGAATGTTGCAAAGGAAACGCCATATGTTGGTAGTCCAGTTTAAATGAAAGAAAATTATTCTAATTTTTTTTCTTAAATATTAGTTATCAATGTTTCTTAAAAGAGAATTACAATAATGATTTATTTGCAATTTGAATGTTATTAAATTATTTAATTTTGAAAATAGAGATATATATTTGTTGACTCTAGCTATGAGCATTTCTTCTATTTGTGTAAGACAAGTTAAGACAGGTGGTTGAAGAATAAGGTTCATGTTATTCCAGAATGAGTAGTGATGGCCATTTATTCTAGACATGCATCTGAAGCAACAATATTTTGGTTATATGCACCGTTGCTATATACATGAAATGCTTGGCATATTTGTGTATAATGGTTTGGATTCATCTGGATGCACATTAATTATATGTTATCTTCAAAATTTGAATATCTTATGTATTTTTTGGTTGACCAATCTTTTGGTTTGGTTCTAATAACATTGTTGAAGATGTTGTGAGACTGTTTTCCATCAAACACATAAGGGGAAATCTATTGTTTCCATTATCATGATTCATCTCATAAGTTATAGTTACTTTTGTTTTGACGTGATTTTGTATCATTCTTTGAAATATTATGACACAAGATAGATATCATATTTATTGTACCACTTGACATCTTATACATTTTAAATATCAATTTTAATTTCATATTTATGTAGCATTGTGTATGTTTGATGTCGATGTTGCTTTAAAAATTAAAAATATGAAAAACAAATAATTATCTTTGTATTTTTTAAGTTTCAAATAAGTTCTGATGTTTTCCCTAATTTTGTTGATAATTTAAATTGGTAATAATTTAAATACAAGAACCCAGAAATAAATTGCCAATAACAATAAATACAACCTTGGGTTGTATGTCCCATGTCTGGTATGCAACCTTGGGTTGTATGTCCCATGTCTGGTTATTTTATAGATATTATAATAAATGCAACATTGGTGTGTATACCCCATGCCTTGTGATTTTATGAATATTATTGGGCTTTTTCTGTAGCTACGTTTAAAGTTTTGGTATGGTTGTTATCGCTAAGCATATCTCTGATTTTTATCATATGAAATTATCATTCAACACTTGGTGTCTTTCAAGATAAAAATCACACTTTGAATTAAAAAGGAGTTGCAGCTCACAGGTGTGTGCAACACCTGGGAGACTGCACTCAAACAAAGAGGAGACTCTCACTCTCGTTCACTCTCCCTTACATCAAATGAATATTACAATATTAAATACATTACTGAAAAATAGGTAGTTGTAAACAACCTCCTAAACTCTAGGAACAAATCCTAAACTAAGGAGATACGTTACAACCATATAACCATTTCTCCATTATTTTTAACTCCCCCCCTTAATGGAGAAAGGGTTATTTTGCACTCCTAACATCCCTCTAAATAACTCAAACTTTACTCGCCCTAGAGGCTTAGTAAAAATATCAGCTAAATTATCACAAGTGTTACAATACTCCACACATATTTCTTTTGACTGTATCTTTTCTCGAACAAAATGAAACTGAGTGTCAATATGTTTAGTATTTTTATGGAAAACTGGATTGTATGCAAGCTTTATTGTGCTTTGGTTGTCAGTTTTGATGCTGGTTGCTTCTTTCTGACTTTTGCCTGCATCGCTAAGCAATCTCTTCAACCAGATGGCTTCGCATGTTGCTGCACACAACGCCTGGTACTCAGCTTCACATGATGATAATGCTACAGTACTTTGCTTTTTGCTACTCCACGAAATAACCCCAGATCCAATACTAAATGCATAACCTGTGATGGATCTACGATCATCCAAGTCACCTGCCCAATCAGAATCTGAATAACCTGCTAAAGTAACATCAGAAATGTCAGTGTATAAAATACCATAATTACAAGTACCACTAAGGTACCTCAACACACATTTTGCTGCAATCCAGTGACTCTCAAGTGGTCTGGACATAAACTGGCTCAGCACACTAACAGAATATGCCAGATCAGGTCTAGTTGTCATAAGATATATCAAACTTCCCACTAGCTGTCTATACAAAGTGGCATCCACCTGTTTTGTGCCATCATCACTGCTTAACTTGAGATTCTGCTGCAATGGTGTTGCTGTTGTTTTACATTGTTCCATTCTGAATCTTTCCAACAGGGTTCTGGCATACTTTCCTTGAGTTAGAAAAGTCTGACCAGAATCTTTCCACACCTCCAAACCTAGGCAATAATGAAGATCTCCAAGGTCTTTCATTTCAAATACCTGTGACATTTGCTGCTTGATTTCTTTGATCAAATTATTTGCATTTCTTGTTATAATCATGTCATCCACATACAAAGAAATCAAAATGATTTGCCTCTGTTTATTTATCTTGGTATACAGGTTTGGGTCGTTGAGGCTCCTATGAAAACCATGCTGTATAAAAAATGAATCAATTTTCTCATACCATGACCTGGGTGCTTGTTTCAAACCATAAAGTGCCTTATGCAATTTACACACTAAGTGCTCCTGCCCCTTTTTCACAAAACCATGAGGCTGTACTAAATAAATTTCTTCCTTTAATTCTCCATTCAGAAATGCAGACTTAACATCTAGCTGGTGTAGCTTCCATTTATGTTTTGTTGCTGAAGAGATTAGCATTCTAATTATATTTAGTTTAGCTACAGGGGCAAAGGTGTCATCGAAATCTATGCCTTCTTGCTGTGAATAACCCTTTGCTACCAGTCTAGCTTTGTATTTTTCTACACTCCCATCTGCATTTATCTTAGGTTTATACAGCCACTTATAACCTATAGGGGTTTTTCCTTCAGGCAACTCAACTAAATCCCAAGTATGATTTCTATATATTGATTCAATTTCCTCATGCATTGCAGCCCTCCATTCATCTGATTTACTTGCTTCTTCATAGTTTGAAGGTTCTACAATGTTTAAAATTTTCGACATTAAAGCATAGCCTTTCAATCTTTCAGGTAGTCTAGTCTTCCTACCTGATCTTCTAGGTAGAGGACTTACCTCAACTCTATCTGTTTCAACACTTTCCAGGCTTGCATCATCACTTATTACACTATCTGCTGCTACTTCTTCCTGTTTTTGCTCCTGCTCCTGCTCTTCATCTTCGTCACTATTCATCTCTATCAGCAATGGAATGTGGCTATCATTGCTAGAGTCTTCCTTTCCATCTTCAGTCTGTTCATGAAAAACAACATCTCTGCTTGCAAAAACTTTATGAGTCACATGATTATATAACTTGTATGCCTTATACTCTATGCCATATCCTACAAATATACATTTCAAGGCTTTGGGGTCTAAATTCTTTCTATCTGCTTTTGGTATATGAGCATAAGCTTTAGATCCAAATATTCTTAGATGACTAACTGCTGGTTTGAGTCCAAACAATGCTTCAAAGGGGGTTTTGAAGCCTAGACATTTAGTAGGACTCCTATTCTTTAAATAAACAACAGTATTAATGGCTTCTGCCCAAAGACCATTTGATATACCTTTACCTTGAAGCATACTTATGGCGCACTCCACAAGAGTTCTGTTCTTGCGTTCTGCTACTCCATTCTGCTGTGGAGTGTGTGACACTGTGAATTGCTGCATAATCCCATGCTGCTTGCAGAAGTTCATGAACTCTCCTAACCTGTATTCTCCCCCTTGGTCCGAGCGGAGAATCTTTATCCTATTTCCTATTTGGTTCTCTATCATAGATTTGAACTCTTTAAAGTACCGAAAGGCTTGACTCTTTTTACTTAAAAAATACACCCATGAAAACCTAGTGCAGTCATCTATAAACAACAAAAAATAATATGCATCTCCTAGGGACCTAGTTTGCATAGGTCCACAAATATCTGTATGCACTAGTTCTAGGATGTCTCTTTCCTTTTTGTTGACATGAAAAGGGAACTCTTCTCTATGCATTTTCCCTAATGCACATCCATCACATTCCATCTTGACATTATTAAAAACAGGGAGTCCATCGACCATACCTTTCTTCTGAAGTAAGATGAGGTCTTGCAAATTGAGATGTCCAAATCTCTGATGCCAGAGATTTTCGACTGTTGATCCAGCTGCAACCATTGCTTGTCGTGGCATACTCTTTGCATCCAATCTGTACAAATTCCCCACGCACACTCCTGTTGCAACTATTTCCATCTGGCTATCCTTAATGACACAACCATTCTTAAAGAATTGCACCTGCATGTCCTGGTCTGTAATCATTGAGACAGAGATCAAGTTTTTCTTAATTCCTGGAACATATAATACATTTTTAAGATGTTTAATGTCGCCACTAGGTAGCTTCACAGGAATATCTCCACATCCTTTGATCTCATACCCACTGTCATCTCCTAGATAAATTTTTGATCCACATGCAGATTCTTTAAGAAATTCAAAACAGTCTTTCTTACCGGTCATGTGTGAGGATGCGCTAGAGTCGACATACCATATGTCATCCTCATCTCCCTTTGATGCAGAAAGAGCACAATCGACTGTGAATAGTTGAAGATCATGGCTGTGGTCCTCCTCTTCTCCAGCAAAACATCCCTGATGTTTCCTTTGTTTGCCTTTTCTTTCATCTGCCTGCCTCTTATAGCATTCTTTAATCTGATGACCAGGTTTCCCACAATAAAAACATCTCTTAACATAATTATCAGTCATACCTCTGAATGGTCTCTTTTGAAAAGAGCTGGCCCCCTTCTGCTGCTGCTGCTGCGGTTGCTGGTGCTGGTGCTGCTTTCCTCTGTACTGTCGCCTCTTCGCCATCAGAGCTAGGTCATTGCTCTGAGTTTTCAGATTCTGTCTTCGCTCCTCCTCCTGGAGCAGAATCGCTGTCAGCTCATCAAATGAAGGGGCTTTCTCCCTCGCTGACAGTCCTGTGATGAATGTCTGATATTCATCAATCATTCTGTTCAATGTGAGTGTAACTAGATCTGAGTCGGGCACCTTTTTTCCAATAGCTCCCAGTTTGTCTCTCAGATCCTTGACTCTGGCCATGAATCCACCAACGGACTCATTCTCATCCATCTTCAATGCAAACAATTTTCCCTTGAGTGCCAGAACACGATTTGTATTCTGAGTCTCGTACAGGTTCTTGATCGTTGTCCATAGATCAGCGGCTGACTTGGAATCTCTGATATGTGGGATAATATTGTCCTTAACGGACATCTTCAGTATAACTTTTGCTTTCGTTTCTCTTTTATCCCAGTCTTGTTCTTGGGTCGTTGTTCCAGATCTCGGCTCATTTCCTTCAACGATCGCCCATGCATTTACGCTCTCCAGCAAAGTTTGCATTTTGAATTTCCAGTTGGAGAAATTCGTTCCATCGAGTTTTCCAGACTCGTGGAGGTATGATTCTATGTTGTTTTTCATTTTCGCCCAACTGAACACTCCAAT
This sequence comes from Pinus tabuliformis, assembly GCA_031772625.1. NCBI lineage: Eukaryota > Viridiplantae > Streptophyta > Pinopsida > Pinales > Pinaceae > Pinus > Pinus tabuliformis. Next base: position 620,249,824 of record CM062810.1, on the reverse strand, counting down.
CGGCCACCACCGGGCAAGTCCGATCTACTACCACCGAACAGATCAGGAACTTCACTGTGCCACCACCGGGCAAGTCCGATCTGCTACCACCGAATAGATCAGGGACTTCACTGTGCCACCACCGGGCAAAACCGATCTGCTACCACCGAACATATCAACAAGCAAGCTCCAACACGCCACCACCGAGCAAAGACGATCTGCTTCCACCGAACAGATCAAGGAGTTGCACTGCGCCACCACCGGGCAAAACACCGATCTGCTTCCACCGAGAAGATCACAGAGCTTTGATTCGCCACCACCGGGCAGGTCTGATCCGAGCGGATCAAGGAACCTCAATTCGCGACCACCGGGCAAATCAAATATGCTACCACCGAGCAGAAATCTCCACATGCCACCACCGGGCAACTCCGATCTGCAACGAAAAATTGCAGATTTCTAGAGAGAAATAGGTTGGCTCTGTGGCGCTCTGAACAGCTACAAATCTGCGCTAATTGCTGAAAAGAAAAGTTCACGGTGTCCACGGAAATTGGCGCGCTTAACAGCCACAGATCCGCGCCAATTTAGTTATAATTTTGCTGGCACGCTTATCAGCCCTAAACCAGCGCCAATTGGCGTGTCTGTTCTTTAAAAAATAGCGCCAATCTGTTTTGTTCTGGATTGGCGCGACTGTCTTCAAAAAATCCGCGCCAATTGCTCAACCTTTTCTCCGGCTCAGAGATGATCAGTCATCTAAGACCCTTCGCTCCAGGTGTTACTGCAGTTCCACCTGATCACACAAATACATTTACATGCACTCCTACCACTACAGAAATGTAACTAATGATACATCCCTAAAAAAAAATGAGGCTATCTCTACCCTAAGCTCTGATACCAAGATAAAAATCACACTTTGAATTAAAAAGAAGGAGTTGCAGCTCACAGGTGTGTACGGCACCTGGGAGACTGCACTCAAACAAAGAGGAGACTCTCACTCTCGTTCACTCTCCCTTACATCAAATGAATATTACAATATTAAATACATTACTGAAAAATAGGTAGTTGTAAACAACCTCCTAAACTCTAGGAACAAATCCTAAACTAAGGAGATACATTACAACCATATAACCATTTCTCCATTATTTTTAACTTTTCAAGCCTTAAAGGCTTTGGATTTATTCTAATGTCAAAATTGTGTGTTTTATTTTCTAAAAGCAACGGAAATAATAGATTTTTTTTTGGAAATAATGGAATTCTCCTTTACTTGGGATAATGAAGATGTTTTCTTGATATCGAGTATAACAAGTGTTAGGATAATGAAGATGTTTGCTTTATATCGAGTATAACAAGTGTTAGGATAATGAAGATGTTTGTTTGATATCGAGTACAACAAGTGTCCACATGCAAGTGGAAACTTTTTGAATATGGAACATATGATTTGAGAGTTAAATAGATCACATGACCGAGCCTTACACCATCACGGAAATATTCACAACTAGATAGTTAAAATTATTTGATTGGAAAAATAACATCACTTAGATTGTGATCAGGATGCTAAAGAGGCCTCTGGACATGATGTCAAATATAGGCTAGGATTAAAGGGAGATGCATGTTTAATTTTTCAAAAAGCATCATGTTGCCAATGTTCGCATTAAATTTTATTTGTCATCATTTTCATCGTTGCCCACTTACTAAGTGGCAACCAGTATAGGAGATCCATGACTTGTAGATTCTAAAACAAGCTCCTTTATTTCATCGTAGAAATTTTTTAAAGAACTAATTTCTTGTAAATTATTATGGATTCCCTTGAAATCATTACTAGATCATTTCTCCATGAATTTTTCAGCATAAATATAAATATGAGGCTGGTATTCATATAATATGTAAACATGAAAAGTAATCACTTCATTAAAGCATGGTAACTGTTAAGCATAGAATTTGTCTCTTTGTTACAATTTCCTCTTACGCTTTGATGTAATTTTATTATATTGTACTTAAATCCTTCCACTTGTGTTGATGGTGCCGGACTCACCAACATGTCAGGGGATCTCCCAGGTAAGAAGTCTCAACTAGACCTTAGACTATTTGGTGTAGGAGTCTCAGCAATGGGTCAAGCAGTATCACCTTGACCACGGTTACCTGCAGAGGCAAACAAGATGTCATTGGTTATAGCAAGGGTGTGACCAACGCAACAAGCCAAGGAAGGTGCATGAAGGGTTCTAATGCACAAAAGGTTGAATGAGTGCGCCCCTTGGAAACTTGTGGAAACATGTAGCTTGGAAGGGAACACACGAGAAAGGATAAATCGCAAGCTGGAAGGGAGGTGAACCAAAAATCCAAAGTGATGGTTAAACCAACAACACATATCAACAAGATTCATACATACATATATAGAAAGAGACCATACATACATGCGTAAGAAAACATATACATATGTCATTAGTGTAATGAAGACAGCTGAAATACAATAACAAAATATACATGAAACGTGTTGGCTCTGTTATATTAAGAATTAAAGATCCAATCATACAATACAACCATGACCAACCACTAGTTCCAACAGCGGAACGTTACAGTCATTGTCGCCTCCTCCTCCAAAGAGATGTACTAGCTCTACACTATGGAGAAGCCAAGGCTCATTACAATACACTCCAATCTTTCTCTAAGATACTCCTATCAGAAGGTTGGCCACCAAAAGCCCTTACAATGAGTTATGAGGTTCTATAAATAGCAAAGGGTGGAGTGACCCTTGAAATTCCCCTTTGTGACTCTTCACCTAACCTCATGACACTTCAACTACGACATGACTGTTACATTCGATCATCGACACTTGGTCTTTCACTTTTATAAGATGTTACATTACAATATATGCATGTACCCATGCGAGACAAAATAGGCTTGAGCAAGCCATGAAAGACACTACTATGACTTCGAAAACTATGGGAAGACAAACTCTTCAACATCCTTGTGATGATCGATGGTGGCGAACTGATGCCAAGCTTGGTAGTTCATGGTGGTGTCCATGTGCTCAATGGTGACATCTTACTGAAAGTGAACTCTTGCCTCCATTTCCTCTGGGTACATTGATTTGGAACCTCTGTCCAACTTGTCTACTAACATGTGCATCATGGTCTTGAGTGCATCTGGGCCAGCAACATACTTATGCATAGTGTCTGCGCTGATTTCCAAGTCTGTTCTGGTGGCTACACACATCAACTCGTTGAAGTACATGTCCATCTCCGTTCGGACTTGGTTCTTTGACTTCGCTTTGGTGAGCATACCAATAGATGGGATTGTGTGCGTGCACACAATGACATCCAAGCTTTTGTACACCCGTGCATGCGAAGCCTGCAAACTGGTGATGAGTTGTGGGAGTTCCTCATAGTTTCGGATTTGACTCCGGATGCGTGCCTTCAACTCTACCATCTTTGGCTTCATCATCTTTGGAAAATGTAATGGGGGTCCTTTGTATCTCATTTTCCATGTCTGCATGCCGTCAAAAGAACTATGCAGATTTCACAAGATACGTGCTCTCCTAGCACAATGCTATTGCCAACCGTTGAGATGGAAAACTACCTTATGCATGGTACCAAATCTGGAATACAACATCCACATGATTGTATCAAGGGATGATACTTCATCCATTATTGCTCTCTTCAACTCTGCTCTGGCGAATGATGTGAGTTTTTCTCCTCCTTGCTTGGCCGATTGTAACTCCTTAGCCATTCGTTCGTTCTCTGTTATCAAGAATCAGACACTCGAGTTGGTGGCTTCGGCATATGCTCTGGTATCATCGGCCAATGCTGTTGGATGCTTGCCCATATCATATATGATCACTCATTCTGAAAACTACACAGGAGATGTGTGGACATCGAGAGTATGCAATCTATGTGATTGCACAACTCTGTGTTGTGGCTTGTCGAAAGATATTTTATGCATCTCTGCTTCCAAATTGTCTTCAACGATATTTGTGTCTCCTTGATCACATGGGACTTTCTCTACTTCTGGATCTGGTGAAGCTGGTGGGGTGACCTCTTGGTTATGAGGCACAAGGTTTGTATACTGATCTAACTCTGGTTGCACCACATCTCTATCCATTTTCTCTAACATCTGTTCAATCTCTTCAACTAAGTCCTGCTCCTTTGATTGCTCAACCTATTTTCTTTTTGGCAGCTACTCGGATGAGTCTATAACCTATACGGGCGCAGTTTCATCAATCTGTGCATGTTGCACCTCCTGCTATGTCTGTCCCTGCTACACTTCATTCTCTCTTCTGGGAAACTCTTGTTCTTCCTAGAGTTGTTGCTTCAACTCTTGCAACTCCTTTTCTACTTCCTCCATCCTCCGTTTATCTCTTTGCCTTTATGTGTTCCTCTTGTCAGGCTGTCACCTCTTAGACTCAATCTCCAAAGCTACTTTCATCACGAGTGGATCTTCTTTGAACTTGTAGCTTTGTTCTACCTCTACATTATCATCAACCTTTCGCTTGCCTTTGTCGTGTGCAGTCTGTTATCTTTTTTTGTTGCTGATGTGGTGCTCTCCTAGATGTTGCTTCGCGTTGTTTCGCTAACCATTCCACAACAA